>CM070873.1:121879568-122114568 GCA_036365515.1 Torymus aiolomorphi | reverse complement strand
CGTACTACTCCCGAACAGAGGCATTTCGGAATAAAAATAATAGCACCATTGGAAAGAGCAGGAAAAAATCTACCGATATGTGTCCTTAGTACTTTTTTCAGAGACTTGATACACGATTATTAGCGAATTGATAGAGCGTGCACTTAAACGTGCCGTACGCACGGGCGCGAGGGGCTCGCGCGGACCCTCGGCGCTGTCTTTTTCATGTTGTTACTTTTAAACCCTTTATTTCTCCAACTTCTCCAAGATAGGGTTTTGAAGCTTAAGAGTTGTACTTTCCAATGGTGTAGTTTATTTTGAAAAAAAACATGATATACTTTGAGAAAAATGGCTTTCAATATTCAACTCGAGTTTTCGTCCGGAAGAACGCGTTTCGCAATAAAAACAATGGCGCAATTGGAAAGAGCAGAAAAAAATCTATCGATGTAGGTCCTTGGTTTTTTTTTCAAAGACTCAGCATACGATTATGAGCGAGTTAAACAGAGCGCGTTTTACGCGAAAAAAGGCACCGCGCGCGCTCGGTGGCCCGTTTCTGCTGGACGCTCTCATATATAACCCATAGATTTCTACTTTTGGGGACTTTTGTCCCTTTTGGGGTCCGGCTTCAAAAAAACCAGGCATCTATCGGTAATTTTGAGGACCATAAGGGTTCTTCTACAATAACTCTTAGGTTCTTTTCCGGCCTTTTGTTCTAGAATTTCGGTGCTAAAAGCGGGCGCCGCAGGTCCCCGACGAATCACGGTACCCTTTGGGTCATTATTTCTTTAGTCAAGTGTATTCGTTCCGGTATTCCAATGTAAACTCGCAGAGTAAGAAACTCTAGGATCCCAAAAGTACCGGTTCACCCACACATATATATATATATATATATATATATATACACCGGGTGTCCCATTTTAAAACCACCAGGCAAATATCTCGAAAACTAAAGGAGATGGAAAAAAACTTTTAATACAAAAGTTGTAGGGTTCAGAGGGGCCCAACTGATCGTGACCTTGGTTATGACTTTGAGGTCAATGATCAAGTTCATTTGAAGGTCAAATCGATTTTTTCAAATGGGAACCCCCACTTTTGACCTCGTAAATGGAAAGAGCGGAAAATTTTACGTTCAGATATGTCCTTGAGTCAAGGTCATGGTCATGGTCATGTTTAAAATCAAAATCAATAAACGCATCAAAACATTCCCATAATTACGCATACGAGTGTTAAATACAGAAGTTGTAGTGTTTGGAGGGGCCCAACTGATCGTGACCTTGACCATGAACTTGAGATCAAGGATGATGTCGTTTGAAGGTTAAATGAATTTTGTTTAACGGCAACCGTCACTTTTGACCTCGTAAATAGAAAAACCGAAAAATTCTGATATGACCTTGGGTCAAGGTCATGGTCAAAGTTATGGTCAGTTTCCGTGCAGTTAAGAGCAAAGTCGGAGATGACCCGGTCACCTAAGGCAAGGTCGGAGATTACCCGGCCAGTTAAGGCAAGGTCGGATATGACCCGGCCAGTTAAGGCAAGGTCGGAGATGACCCGGCCAGTTAAGGCAAGGTCGAAGATGACCCGGTCAGTTAAGGCAAGGTCGGAGATGACCCGGCCAGTTAAGGCAAGGTCGGGGATGATCAGGCCAGCTAAAAATTCATTGGGAAATTCCACGTTCATGTGTATTTAGTCATAGGATCCAAGTGTTTCGGTCACCATTTACTGAAGAAGATGCTCAAAAGTTGCACCATTTACTTGTTGACAACATTCTATTCTCCTTTTAAAGTTTCTAACAGTATTTAATAATACTTGACGTGGAATACTTAAGCAGATTTGTGTAATCCTTTGAATCATGTCATCTCTTGTAGTTGGCCTGTTGCGGTAGACTGTATTTTTTAGGAAGCCCCATAAATAAAAATCTGGAGATGTCAGATCTGGAGATATTGGTGGCCATGCTACGGGACCTCCTCTACCAATCCATCGACCGTTAAACCTTTCATTAAGAAAATCTCTGACAATTCTGGCATAATGTGAAGGAGCACCATCTTGTTGTAGCCACATTCTGGCCCTTGTATGGAGATCAACGTTTTCGAGAAAGAGTGGCAGCTCGTCTCTCAGCAACTGTAAATAAGTATGTTGAGTTACGTGACCTTCAAAAAAATAAGGTCCAATCAGACATCCGTTAATAATACCACACCATACCGTTACATTCCAGCGATGCTGATGATCAACGTCTCGCGTCCAATGAGGATTAACAGGAGACCAGTAGTGGCAATTATGGCGATTCAACATACCAGTACTCTGAAATGTAGCCTCGTCGCTAAAAAGAACATTGTTAAAGAAATTTTCATCATCAGTAATTTGTTGTGTTGCCCATTAGCAAAATGTTATTCTCCGTCGATAATCTTCCACAGTTAAAGCTTGATTTAGAGTAATGTGGTAAGGATGGTAACGCGCATATCGTAAATATCTATTGGCCGTAGATCTTGGAATACCCATTGTTAACTCGATTTCGCGTAAACTGACATGAACATTTAAATGTACCATGGCTAAAACAGCAAGAAAGCGAGGATTATTTTCATAATCGTGTTCATTCAGTGTCCTCCTTCTTCGAACGAAGTTTCCTTGTCGACCGCGCAGTTCAATGTGACGTATTACCGTATGATCAGGATGTTGTCGTTGAGGGAACCGAGCACGATACAATCTACTTGCCTCTCGATAGTTTCGTCGACATTCTCCTAAAATAAGAAGAATGTCAACTATTTCAGTAGCAGAATAGTCAGGCATTCTTTTTTAGTTGTAAATGCAATTATTTATCAAAACACACCACAAAAGAAATAATATGTTATTATACTATACAATATTTTAAAACGAAAAAGTTTAATTTTCTGTGCCAATATAAGTGTGCTCAATTTGAAAACAATTTGATGTAAACAGTAATAATTATTGACTATTACCGATCAATGCTGAATACTACCGGTCACTATTGGATACAGGTGGTCAACACTTATTAACTTTTGTTATTATTTGATATAAGTGGTTAACCCTGGTAAATATTGATAATAGTAAAAATAGTAAAATTTTCCGCTCTTTCCATTTACGAGGTCAAAAATAGGGGTTCTCATTTGAAAAAATCGATTTGACCTTCAAATGACCTCGATCATTGACCTCAAGGTCATAACCAAGGTCACGATCAGTTGGGCCGCTCCAAACCCTACAACTTCTGTATTTAACACTCGTATGCGTAATTATGGGAATGTTTGGATGCGTTGATTGATTTTGATTTTAAACATGACCATGACCATGACCATGGCCTTGACTCAAGGACATATCTAAACGTAAAATTTTCCGCTCTTTCCATTTACGAGGTCAAAAATGGGAGTTCCCATTTGAAAAAATCGATTTGACCTTCAAATGACCTTGATCATTGACCACAAGGTCATAACCAAGGTTACGATCAGTTGGGCCCCTCTGAACCCTACAACTTTTGTATTTAACAATTTGTCTCGTATGCGTAATTATGGGAATGTTTGGATGCGTTGATTGATTTTGATTTTAAACATGACCATGACCATGACCATGACCTTGACTCAAGGACATATCTGAACGTAAAATTTTCCGCTCTTTCCATTTACGAGGTCAAAAGTGGTGGTTCCCATTTGAAAAAATTGATTTGACCTTCAAATGACCTTGATAATTGACCTCAAGGTCATAACCAAGGTCACGATCAGTTGGGCCCCTCTGAACCTTACAACTTTTGTATTAAAAGTTTTTTTCCATCTCCCTTAGTTTTCGAGAAATTTGGCTGGTGGTTTTAAAATGGGACACCCGGTATATATGTATATATAACTTAGTACCCCGCTACCTTCCAGGACACCTACAGGTTTTCTGCAATAGAAGTAGGCGTAAAACGTTAAACAGTATACAGCGTGTCCAAAAAGTCTGGAAACACCCAAATAATTT
Source organism: Torymus aiolomorphi (assembly GCA_036365515.1). Classification (NCBI taxonomy): domain Eukaryota; kingdom Metazoa; phylum Arthropoda; class Insecta; order Hymenoptera; family Torymidae; genus Torymus; species Torymus aiolomorphi. Next base: position 122,110,629 of record CM070873.1, on the reverse strand, counting down.
CTCAGCTGGATTACTATTGGAAAATGTTAAGGTCGCCTTTGTAGTAATTTTTTACGAGGAATCCAATGGTGACCTTGGATTCGACCTTGGACCTCATTTTTGAGGTTATTTCAAGGTCAACCTCATTTTTTAAAATGGTAACCCCTATTTTTTATAGCGGGATCTGAAAGAGCGGAAAATTTTACGTCCGGATATGTATTAAGGTATGAGGTTGAGGTTACCCCCAGAGGTCAAATTGAGGTCAAAGTATGATTTCTTAAAAATTTCGCGAGTTCAGTGGTAAAACAAAACAAACAAAGGTAAGGTTTGGTAAGTTCGAACGAAGACTTGAAGGTGACCTCTGATTCGACCTTGAACCTCATTTTGAGCCTCATTTTTGAGGTTATTTCGAGGTCAACCTCATTTTTTAAATGGTAACCCCTATTTTTTAGCGGAATCGGAAAGAGTGTGAAACTTTACGTCCAAACATGTACTCAGAACATAGTTCAAGAAGGACCTTGACGTTCATTTGAAGGTCATTTAAACTTAATGACGGTCTGATCTTGTGTAAACTTTTTATCACACTGAGCGAGGTTAATTCTTTAGTAGTTTTCAACGAGAAATCTAATGGTGACCTTGACATTGTCCTTAAAAGTCATGTCAAGTTCAATTTTTTACATTTAGCGTTACCCAGGAACAACGACGTGGACGTAGTAAAATCTGTTCCCTTTGGGGTGCTTGATTTACGTGAGTCCCCTTGCCTCTCACGATGGGGTGCTTGATTTACGTGAGTCCCCTTGCCTCTCACGATGGGGCGCTTGATTTACGTGAGTCCCCTTGCCTCTCACGATGGGGTGCTTGATTTACGTGAGTCCCCTTGCCTCTCACGATGGGGCGCTTGATTTACGTGAGTCCTCTTGCCTCTCACATTTGATTTTTTAAACAGTATAACATCTTATTTCAAGTGCTCGAACTGTTCTCCATTCATTTCTTGACAGTAACCTAATCGATGATAGAAAGCACCAACAGCATTTTCAATCATTTCAGTAGGAATGAGAGCTGATTCATCAATGATCCTTTCACGTAATTCATCTAAGTTTAAGGGTTTTGTTTTGAATACACGATCCTTCAGATAACCCCAATAGAAATAATCTAGAGGCGTTAAATCGGGGACCTAGCTGGCCATTCAATTGCACCTCTTCGTCCTATCCATCGATTAATGAATACTGTATCTAAGTATGTGCGAACGTTTCGTGCATAATGAGCTGCTGCACCGTCCTGTTGATACCATGTGTTATTAAAGTCCTCTCCAGCTATTTCTCTTATAGCAGGAACAATTTGATTCCGCAACATAGTTTCATACTTTTCTGCATTTAAATTGCCATCAATAAAAAATGGTCCTATAATCCTATTATTTAATATTCCAGCCCAGACATTTAATTTTTGTGGATATTGTGACTTGGCTTCTCTTACCCAATGAGGGTTTTCAACTGCCCAATATCTACAGTTATGCCTATTTACGCTTGAGTCAAGTTGAAATGTAGCTTCATCTGAGAAGACTATATTTGATGGAAAATTTGGATTTTGTACGATGCGTGCCATCATATCATCACAGAATTCAACGCGACGATCGAAATCATCTTCATTTAACTTGTGTATTAGCGTTACTTTAAATGGATGGAACTTTCTCTCTTTAGTATGTTATGAATAGATGATTTACTTATTTCGTGCACTTGAGCAGCTCTACGAACGGAAGTATGCGGATCTTCGGTGAATGTTAACACAACATCTAAAGATTTCTCTTCGTTACCTGCTGACATTGGTCTGCCTGATCGAGGTAAATCGCTGATAGTGCCGGTATTTTCAAACCTTCTAACAGTTTTTTGAACTGTTGAAAATGATAGTGGAGTTCCACCAACCCTAAATGAAGCATTAAAAATATCTCTTACGGCCCTATAAGATCGCTGCATGTGTCCCCAACCTCTCATCATGAGAATCGTTATTCTTTCTCTATCAGTGAGTTTGTTCATTTTTATTACTCTTCGTAGTAGACCTTATCCAAAAATACTTTTTGAGTTGAAAATAAAAAGAACTTTTAATTTTCAAAAAATATGTTTGAAAGATGACCAACCCTTTTCTGTGGTGGTTATGGAATGAATAATAGTTTATTGTCACTCTAACCATACGAAAAATAACAAGTAACAATGTTCAATATTTAAACGCTTCAAAAAATTTTACAATGAATCAGCTCTCATTCCTACTGAAATGATCAAAAATACTGTTGGTGTTTTCGATCATCGATTAGGTTACTATCAAAAAGTGGATGGAAAATAATTCGAGCACTTGAAATAAGATGTTAGACTGTTTAAAAAAATTAAAAAGTTTACACAAGATCAGACCGTCATTAAGTTTAAATGACCTTCAAATGAACGTCAAGGTCCTTCTTGAACTATGTTCTGAGTACATGTTTGGACGTAAAGTTTCACACTCTTTCCGATTCCGCTAAAAAAATAGGGGTTACCATTTAAAAAATGAGGTTGACCTCGAAATAACCTCAAAAATGAGGCTCAAAATGAGGTTCAAGGTCGAATCAGAGGTCACCTTCAAGTCTTCGTTCGAACTTACCAAACCTTACCTTTGTTTGTTTTGTTTTACCACTGAACTCGCGAAATTTTTAAGAAATCATACTTTGACCTCAATTTGACCTCTGGGGGCAACCTCAACCTCATACCTTAATACATATCCGGACGTAAAATTTTCCGCTCTTTCAGATTCCGCTATAAAAAATAGGGGTTACCATTTAAAAAAATGAGGTTGACCTTGAAATAACCTCAAAAATGAGGTCCAAGGTCGAATCCAAGGTCACCATTGGATTCCTCGTAAAAAATTACTACAAAGGCGACCTTAACGTTTTCCAATAGTAATTCAGCTGAGAAATTATTTGGGTGTTTCCAGACTTTTTGGACACGCTGTATATACATATGTAATAAATATTACTAATAAGTCCATTTGATTGTTTCACTTCTTCAAAAGTTTTAATTGTTAAGGATGTAATGTCTTCCGATACATCGCGATTAGCTATCGTAGTAATTTTGGAATAATTTTTGAAGTGGAATTCATATTATCGTTAAAGTACGTTCGTGATATTTAAGTTTATTTGGAAAAGGCGGACATCAAACGAACCAATGAATAAGCGAATATTATTTTTTATTAGCCGACGTTTCGGGAGCGTTAGATATACTCCCCTCTTCAGGGCTACAAGATATGTAAAAATGGTAAATGTACAACGTCATGATATTTTTTTAAATAAGAAAAACAAGTCGGAGAATTCCATAAAATTTTTTACCATAAACAATTATTCAGTCATTATTAAAACATTCGGTCCTGCCGCACATACATCCACGAGAACTACACCAAACTTTGAGGAAAACGTTAAGAAAATTCAAAATTTAAAAATAATATTGTATTGAATTAAGAATAAAATAGATATCAAACTGTAACTTACTACCAACTTATGCGTAATTCACTCATGATTACTATCGGATAAGGCGAGTGCCATCTCCGATAAATAAACTAACAATGAGAGGCATATGTGACTTGTTAAACGGGGGAACAATAGGCGATTTGGAAAAACTGTTGGGGATCAAGGGTAGGGAAGCAAGAGCTGGAAGTGGGAGAAACTGCACACGGAGCTGTTCGAGTGATATAGGAGAGCACGAAACGAGGAAGTGGGCAGAGCTAAGCCTATACAGCGAGAGAGTCCTCGCTAAGTAAACGTGCTCGTGTGTGCCACTTCCACGTTCACGTACGCTCCCAATCATTCGGCAGGCTCATGGACGTATAGAATGGGGAAAAGGAGTATGGAAAGGCGAATGCACCGACACACAGCACCGAGCTAAGAATTGCAATGCAGTCTGATCAATTTCACAGTGTCTTTATATGATTTTTTTAGAAATTGGGTGTCTTCTATGCGGTTAAGAGTATTGCTGTGATAGTAGATGTTAAGCATTTCCGAAAAAGAGCGTCTAAAAAAGTTAGATTCTTTGTCAAGGATTTTGGCTTTTTCGAAGTCTATATTGTGTCCTGTTTCTGACACATGCATGGCTAAGGCAGAAGTATTAACGCAATTTTTACGTCTCTATTGTGTTCATTAATACGTAAATTCATTTTTCTTTTGCTCATTCCAATATAAGTTGAAGAGCAGTTATGGCAATCTATTTTATAAACAATACCACTGGTGTCAAGCTTACCGAGGTGGTCCTTTCCTAAGGTTATTATGCAGTTGAATTTATTAATGGTACTATTGATTGGGATAATATTATTTTGGAAAAGGATATGATTAATTTTAGGAGTCAGATGTTTAATAAACGGTAAAAGTATTTTTGGCTTTAACAAAGTAGCGCGTGAGATTCTATTAGTGATAGTGTTATTATTATGACTGTTACGGATGTATTCGAGTCTAATCCCGAAGTATTTGTTTATTATTTCGCGTGGATAGTTATTGCATAGAAGATAGTGGAAAGAAAGGTCGAGATTACTACGGTGGAATTGTGGGTCGGAGAGTTTTATGGACTTGTCAACAAGGTTGTAGATAATGGCTATTTTTTGAGAGTGGGGGTGGTGGGAAAAATAATTAATGTAGCGTCCGGATGCTGTGTTTTTTCTGTACCAGTTGGTGACGATTCTATTGTCGCGTGATCTTATTAATTCTATGTCCAGAAAACAGATGCTGTTGTTATGTTCGCGTTCGATGGTGAATTGGAGGTGACCATTATATCCATTAAAGGAGGAAAGAATCTCTTCCGTTTTTTCTTTTTAGGAATAAGAATGCAATCGTCCACATATCTTCTATACAGCAATAACTCATTATTATAACTATTAAGACAAGTAGTTTCAAGTGACTCAAGAGTAATGTCAGCAAACCAAGGGCTAGTGCAAAAACCCATAGGGGTACCCATGATTTGTTTATAAATTCTATTATTGAACTGTAAATATGTTGAATCCAAAAGAAGTTTTATACCATGCATAAATTCTAATTTAGAGAGGTTGATCTTATTGTTCAAGTATATCCATTTTTTGGCGACAGCTTGTAAAACAAGATCAGCTGGGATGTTGGTAAACAAAGACACTACGTCAAAAGAAACTAACTCATACTCATCTGTAATTTTTAAATTGTCGGTTATTTCTTTTAATTCAAAGCTGTTTTTATTGAGGATTTCGGGCGTGGAAAATATTTATTAAACAGAAGGGAGAGGCTTTTATCTAAGGCATAAGTAGGACTACCTACGGCTGACACAATGATTCTTATTGGATTGCCTTCTTTATGGATCTTTACTAAGGCGTAAGCTCTAGCAAGATTAGTGACGTTAATATCTGCCCGTAACACGTGTGAGAAACATTCGTCAGTATCTAAAACACCTTTGTTTTTCCAGTCTTTAATTAGAGTTTTGATATTTTTCTGTAGTGAATTTAGAGGGGATCTATTAATTTTGCAATAAAAATTTGTGTCAGATAGCGCCGATTCCACTTTCTCTATGTAGGCATCTTTTTCCATCACTACTGTAACATTACCCTTGTCCGCTTTCGTGACGAAAATACTAGGATTATTTTTTAAAAAACGTTTGGTTTTAATGAAATTGTCTTTGATTATTCTATCACTGTGACTAAGATGTAAGCGTTTACTACCTTTGATAAAGTTATTAAAAGTAGAAAGCAAGTTATCTCTGATTTCTTCTTTATTGTTCTCAAGATTTCTCAAATTGCTTTCTACTGCCTTAACATACTCGAACATAGAGCGTTTATCTAAATCCAAAGTGAAATTGAATTTGTCGCCAAGGTTGAGCGTCTCAATTGCAAAACTCGGTAACTGTGTGTGTGAGAGATTGACCAACCATCTATCCTTGGTGTTTGTAATATTATTGTTTAGGGTAGTCAAACTAACGTTAGATTCTGAATTTCGAAAATCTGATCCAACCGTTACACTTTTGTCAGAAGCTTTTAACAGACTATTAAATTTATTAATGTGGATATGTGAAACTTTATCACTAATGATACCCAAGGTATTATTGTAAAATTGTAAGAATTTTTTAGCATATGTTTCAGAAGTTGTATTTGTGAAGTTAATTATGGACGCGTTGATTTGTGTAAGCAAAAACTGTAGATGAATGTTAAGGTCAGAGATTTCGATATTCAAAATCTTTTTCCGAACATACCTCGACAGATGGTTAGTCTTAGCACTCGCAAATTTACTGTTGAAGGAAATGTTTTTAAAGTACTTACACATGCTCTCAATGTGCTTAGGAAATATGTCATAGCTTCTGCATTTAACTAGGAATTTAAGTTCACATTCACAACAACTTCTAATGCTTTTTTAGGAATCATTGATGCTTCATCCCAAATGAGTACATCACATTCACGTAACCTTCTTTTATCTGAATCTAATTTCAAAAATGTTGTTTCAATATTTGATAAATCTAATGGCAATTTAAAAGTTCTGTGACTTGTCATTCCTTCCGGAAGTAGTATAGAAGCAATTCCAGTCCATGCCATAGAAACAACTTTTTGTCCTTCTCCTAAATAATAATGAATTAATGTTTTGTAAAGAAATGTTTTCTCAGTACCTCCGGGACCATCAATAAAAATCATACGATCATTAGTTTGTATTATGAAATTGAAAATATCATTTTGTTCATTATTTAATTGATTTTTATGTTCTTGAAATAACTGTTTGTGTTTATCAATTATTATTTTTTGTTCATGAGCCGATAGTTCATAAGTCAAATCATTAAATGTTGGTAATCCGAATTCAGAGCATGACAAATTTTCACCTTTTAAAATTTCATCAATTTCTCTTAATGCTCGATGCTCTTGATTATCTTTGAAATCTTCACTAAAATATTTTTTGAAAGATTCCCAAAGTTCACAAGCAAAAGGAATATCATCATTAATAAGAAACCAAGCAAAAAATTTTCTAAATTCTTTTGGCATCATAATGGAACATGCTTCTTCAAAAATATTGAAAATTTCATTATCAGTTTTTACTAATCCCATTGCAATTGCTGTTTCTTTAAAAGTTTTGTAGGATACATTTTCGAACTTTTTTAAATCTGCAAAACATATTGCTCCTTTTACACGATTTAATATCAACTTTAAATGGAATCGTTCTATATCCTTAGGACTGACACTATTCATTCTACCAATAGATTTTGAAAATATTTTTCTTTTTTGCCATACTTTTTTGATGAATTGAATAAATAATACTTTGGTATATTAGAATATTTAATTTTTCTCGCTTCTTCATCTTCTAAATTTAATTGAAACCACGCCGTTAGAGTTGTATTATTATTTTTATTTAAAACTTCGTCTTCTTTATTTTCTTCAAAATATATATACTGCTGATTTTCCGTATGAATAGCTAAACGAATAATTGTGTGTGACCTTCCTGACAATGGTAATTCTTCTATTCTCCATGCTGCATCTATTGGACTAACATATCTCCCATTAAGATAGTCAGTAATTTCATCATATATTTCACATTGATCTGTATCAGAATTTTTTTTCGATACACTTACATATGCTTTGTCAAACCCTTTATGAATATATTTATAAAGACATTTGATAGACATGACCGAATAAGATATTTCGCAATTTATATGACATTGATATTTTTTCAAAAGTGTAGGATTGTAAGGAACTACCATTGAATTATCTAATTTCACTATTTCACCATTTACTTTTGAATTGTATGTATAACTATTTAAATTATTTCTTCGTTTATATTGGGGAAATCCATTTTTGTCAAAATGTGTAAAATCACTGAATTCTTTTGGATAGTTTTTCGAACAAACATCTTTCTCCTTGTTATAACAGAGGGAATTTTCTGTATGGGGACCATGCAACATGTGTTTGATAACTAATGCTTGTAATTCTTTATCATCATTTGGAATTTCAGCACTCACATATTTATCAATGTTTTGTGGATTTAATAATTTGTTTTCATAATTTAAGACAAATAATAAATGAGCATGAGGTAATTCTCTTTTTTGAAATTCAATTGTGTAAATATATGCCAGTATTTCGCCAAAAATATTTCCACTTAAAATATCTGCTAAAGTTGCTCGTAATTTAGTATTAAATAATCTTGCTGTTAAATTAGGAATATCATTACATGTGGTTCCTTGAGGGAAGTTTGATAGTACTCTTTTAAGTTCCGGCCAATTTGGATTACACGTTACAGTAATAAATAAATCAGGTCTTCCAACAGCTCTATTTATAGCCATGCATCTTGATATAATTGATGCATATGTCTAGGACTACCAATATGAGTTGATGGTAAAATAAAAAGATGTCCCAAACGTTCTTTGTTCTCGAAATTTTTTGATTTATTTGAAGCATTTTTTCCAACATGATCTAATAACCCTTGATAACATGCAACTCTTAATTTCCCTTGATTTTGTCTAAAATAATCCATTCTTGTACTTTCTATGACTATATATACATGTATTATGTATTGTTGAGTCAATCGTCCACTACATAAAATTGGATTGAAAATTGGTCCTGGCCGATAAGCAATTCGGTTTGAATAATATTGCAAAGCAGTCAATCTTTTATTATTTTCTGAATTTTGATGTAAATCGGGATTCCATCCTAAGTCTCCTGAAGGAAATAAAATAGGAAATACCATCGGATCCAAATGATGAGATAACTTATGTATGAAAATATGTGATGTACTGTTATCCGGATTTCTTGGATAAATACACAAATCAAAAGATGATAGAATTTCTCCTTTTCGTGAAATAATTAAAGCGGCACATTCCGCAGTTTTTGGTTTACTATAAACATTTTGGTTCAATTTTATATTTCGAACAAAATATAACTTGTATTGAGGAATTTGAGTATTTTTTGATAATTCATATAAATGCTTGTATTTTTTTGCATATGGGTTGTCATTTAATATTCTATTTAATATTGTGAAATGTTCTTCTAATAATGCTTTGTTATTTTTCAATCTTAACTGATTTGCTGTATACTCATCATAAATGTAAATTTGACCATTTTGAGGATGTTGATTAGGTTCAACGATAACTGATTTCGGAGATGTATGACAAACTTGGCCTTGGATTTTTAAATTATAAACTCCTTTATTTTTATTGTTAATTACTGTAGCATTGAAACTCGCAAATGAGTATTTATTATTTTAATAACGGATTAGTTCTTTAAATTTTTTGTCATACAGAAGTTCTTTCAAATCTTCGTTATACTCTGATAAAGGAGGTAAAATAACATTTCCGTTTGAAAATTCTGTTTCCCAAAAAACTGCAGAACAATTAGAGCATACATAATCCATATTGCCTGAATCTACATAATTTAAGTTTGGAGGGCACATCTTTCTAATTTTTTGTATCATTCTCCTCTTATAAATTCGATTTGAAGACATATTACTTGCAATATCAAGCTTACGTTTCTTAGCCAACCGTTTTTCATTCAAATTGCTTACAACATTTGTATTTCTTTTCTTATTCATTCGTCCTTCATTTATGTTGACAACCCGATCGTTTTGTCTTTTATTATTTTCTCTTACTTCATTCATATTAATTACTCTATCCTGTTTTCTCTTGTTCTCTACCCTTTCTTCATTCATGTTCGTAATTCTATCTTTTTCCCTTTTATTTTCCACCTCTCCTTCACTCATGTTCGTGACACGATCTTTTTCCCTCTTATTTTCCAGCCTTCCTTCACTCATGTTCATAACTCTATCTTTTTCCCTCTTATTTTCCAGCCTTCCTTCGCTCATGTTCATAACTCTATCTTTTTCCCTCTTATTTTCCAGCCTTCCTTCACTCATGTTCATAACTCTATCTTTTTCCCTCTTATTCTGCAGCCTTTCCTCAATCATATTAAAAACTCTATCATTTTGCCTTTTATTTCCTATCCTTCCTTCACTCATATTTATAATTCGATCCTTTTCTCTCTTGCTCTCTATTCTATCTTCTTTCATAGTAGTGATCATATCACTTTGTCGCTTTCTGTTTAGTCGTTCTTCATTCATATTACAAATACGATCAAGTTTTCGTTTCTTCTCTAATTTATCACCATCAAGATACCGATTTTTTCTACATACGTTAATTTCATCTTTATTTTTAGCATAAAGTAACCGACGATATTGATTTTGATAGTCTTTAAGAAAAAAAGTATTTTCGATTTCAAGAACATCATAATGTCCACTATCCAAGTTTCCAGATAATAAAAGAACTAATTTATTTCTGCTATTGCACGGACCGAATTCCCTTGCATTATAATATTGTAACGGAACCGTCTACGATGGGAAAATTTTTTTTGTGCATATATTTTTATACGAGTAATCATGATCATAACCCTGACCCACTACTACCCTACTGACACTGCTGCATCAAGGGTTGTGACCTGCACCACTCAGGGGTTTGCCTCAAGCTCCATAAAAACGATGACACGGTGCACGCCTTAATCTCGAGTTTTAAAATCTTTTAACTTTCTTTTCCTTAAGCTATATTTCGGCTTTATAGTAAACGGACTGTAAACTTTATTTTCTTCGTGATAAAGGACAAATACTATTTTTTAAATAAAATAAAATTTGTAACTAATCATAACTACAACCACGAGCGTAATAAAATATAGTATGAAATAATTTACCGAGGATCATTACTTTTCATATATAAAATGAGTAACCTACTCTAGTAGAAATTTTAAACAACGTTACTCGTATTTCTTAGTTGTGTACCAATCTGAATAATAGTAAAACTCTTAGTTGAATAATAAATTCCTGCATCACGATTTTTATTGAAAAAATACTCTAGATTGTATTAACACAATAGTTATAAAATACGACTAATTTTCTACTAGGGTATATTCTAAATAATAGCTTAAGTATAAATTACCAAATGTAATTTTTCCTTTATATGTTCGACTGAATATTTTAGTATTTTATATATAAATTAAGTTAGCGTTTAACCAGATATTGTTCATTTGATAAAACACTTTAACTAGCAACCGTTCAGGCGTGGGATGAATAGTTTACACGATATAACATTTGTAAAATAGATTTAAGATTATAATAATTACTTTAAGCCACACTCTTGAAGGACTATTTTCTATACCTGAGTAATAAAACTCATCCCATAATTTTTCTTTTGTTTCCTTTCCTTACTTCTATAAAGGAAACTCACCAAACAGCAAAATATTTGGTTTATACAAAATATTCTTTAAATAAATAAATAAAATTTTAACTAATTAACAAATAAATAAATTAATGTTTTTCAGTTTGAGATAACTATATTTAAGCGCGAAAATACTCTTTCAAAATGTGAAATTGGCTTTAAGGGACGCTTAGCTCGAGCGGATACATTATCTTGATGCTGCAAAACACTTGACTCATACTAAATATAGATACGACGCTTTCCCACGCGGGGACGCGCTTTTCCAAATCATGAATATATACGACCTATACTGTACATTGGAAACATAATTTTACATTATTAGGCAATATCTCTCTGTTACAGATAAAATTGTTTTAACAATTACAAATAAATAACCACCTGTACTTTTGCAACTACAACTTTTAAGCATGAAATGGATTATAACCAACTAATAATGAATAATAATTATAATAACCACTATATCATGTAAAGTAACAAGCTTATTAACCACTAGCTTAATTTTTACCGACTGTGTTTATTTTTATATATAACTTTATCGAATACAATCTCATTATAATTTAGATTTTTAAGTATTAGTAACTTTTATATCGTAAATAACAGTTTGTTTATCCTTATGTTACCATATAAACACTCATACCAAAAATAAAAAACGATAACTATAATTTTTAATTAACAACATGTATATACAGAATTAATTATTAATAAATAACAATTAATTACTGTAATAGCTATTATATTATATAAATCAACAAGTTTTGATAACAAAATATTTAGGTTTAAGTTTATTTTAGATAATTGACTGTTATTATAAATTATCATATATGATTACATTGTAAATTAGATTATTAAGTTAGTAAAGTTTTGTATTGCGAATAACTATCATTAAAATAGTCGTAGCGTTTTCGTTCAAATTTGTAATGTCTTGCTACATAATTATTTAGTAAGATGAATAATTCAATTCTTGGTAGAATATCTAGATTGTTTATTATAGAAAAAGGCCGAGACAAAGAGGGTGTTTTACCGTTACGAACAGCCCCACACACATGGCTTATCTAAAAATAGATATCGTCAGCCTTATTGCGCGGAGACGCATTTTCCAGCATTTTTTGGGACTCAATGTACTATAGCTTAAGAATATTATTTCCAATTTTAAAACTTATAAAGCTTATATTTATTTAACTATTTTACATTTTTGATTTCTAACAACGCAATTTAACTGCAATAAATTTTCTCTACATTTTCATATAATATTAATCCCTAATCTCAATTTTTAAAACTAATTGTTTATCTATAACTTTATTGGTTTATTAATATTTTTCTTGTGAAATCTTAGTAGCTTTACTCTGATAACAATTTCATTTTCCATAAAATACAAATATTCACATCCAAGCCTTATAGAGATGATTATTTAATTAAACAAAAAAAAAAATATAAAAACAATAAATTTTATGATTGGAAATAATCTGAAACCATATTTGTTATAACCATGAAATGGAATTTTTATGTTTTTGCGCTAACTTTAAATAAAACATCGTAGTTAAATAAATAATAGCGATATCTATCACAATTTTGTAAACACCTTTATAACTTTAAGCTCAACTGTCTAGTATTATCATTTTTAATGAAATTTCGTGTTTGTGTAAAATATATTAATTATTTTTCTGCAAAAAAACTACATATTATATTTTACGATTTTTGTATTCATTGTAACTCTACTTCTAATCAACTTATAACCACCGTTCAAATTTGTAATACCTTGTCACGGAAATATCTACTGAATTAAAATTATAGCTAATTTGTAAAATTGCGATTTGTAATGATTCTACACAATCTGTAGAAAACTGTCAAAAATAGAGTGACAAAATTGAAGAGTGAGGGAGATAGGAATATCTTCTGTCTCTCTCATCTCTCTTTCTCTGTCACTCATATAGCGTTCTCTCTCGCTCTTTAAAGAAGATACGAGCCGCCGGAAAATACCCTAGAGAAGGGATAAGGGACCGCTCTCTACCGCTCTCTGTGTTAAAACATAGGATCTTCCCCACTATCACAGAAATCGACGTTTGGAAGGGATGATGCCCCCACACCATTGGATACCGTCTTCTCACACCACTAGCCTCAATTAACATTACAGGATATATGACTATCAACCGCCGTCACACTTGGCAACCAACGATTCGACACCGCAGTTTTTCCAGCCAAAGAAGAGGAGGAGCAACGCATTTAAATACGCTGAACGCGCACTGCTCGCCGGTCAGTCAGATTTACAAGCCTCACAAGCTTTGCTGACTGGTCCAGGGTGCAGTTCACCACAAGCCTCACAAGCTTTACTGAACTGACCAAGCAGTCAGCAAGAGCCTCACAAGCTTTGTTGATTGTACGTGCAGTTCACCACAAGCATTCACAAGCTTTTACTGTACACCTATTAAGGAAAAAAAAAAAATAGAATTATTTTCAAATAAATAAAAATCAAATCAAAAAATTCAGAATTTTGCATTTATTTAAATCTTCAAAAAGAAACCTTAAAAGAAATAAAAAGGTAAATAAAATCTTCAATTTAACTTATTTTAAATTACCTTTCCAAGCCATATGTTGTTACGACCTTACGGGTAAGCATACTCCTATTGGTTTTGGAAAGGAATTAAAGTAAACATAACTTTGATTGTACGACCTTACGGGTCAGCGCACTGGTTATGCTTACGAAAAATATTTAAATTTACAAGTAAGTTTAAATCTTCGATTAATTTACATTCGAAATATTTTAAAGAAAAGGAAAAGAATATAAACCCAAAAGAAATAAAGGGTAAATAAAATCTTCAATTTAACTTATTTTAAATTACCTTTCCAAGCCATATGTTGTTACGACCTTACGGGTAAGCATACTCCTATTGGTTTTGGAAAGGAATTAAAGTAAACATAACTTTGATTGTACGACCTTACGGGTCAGCGCACTGGTTATGCTTACGAAAAATATTTAAATTTACAAGAAAGTTTAAATCTTCGATTAATTTACATTCGAAATTTTTAAAGAAAAGGAAAAGAATATAAACCCAAAAGAAATAAAGGGTAAATAAAATCTTCAATTTAACTTATTTTAAATTACCTTTCCAAGCCATATGTTGTTACGACCTTACGGGTAAGCATACTCCTATTGGTTTTGGAAAGGAATTAAAGTAAACATAACTTTGATTGTACGACCTTACGGGTCAGCGCACTGTTTATGCTTACGAAAAATATTTAAATTTACAAGAAAGTTTAAATCTTCAATTAATTTACAATCGAAATATTTTAAAGAAAAGGAAAAGAATATAAACCCAAAAAAAAAAAAATAATATAAAGGGTAAATAAAATCTTCAATTTAACTTATTTTAAATTACCTTTCCAAGCCATATGTTGTTACGACCTTACGGGTAAGCATACTCCTATTGGTTTGGAAAGGAATTAAAGTAAACATAACTTTGATTGTACGACCTTACGGGTCAGCGCACTGGTTATGTTTACGAGGAATACTTAAATTTATAAGAGAATTTAGATCTATCTACGAGAATAAATTATTGTTTAAAATATTTTAGAAAAAAGGGAAAGAATTTAAAATCAATTGCGAGCTCTGCTCTTAATAGGGAAGGGCGAATCTGAGAATAATCTGAGATTGGGTAAAATTAGCTTTTCCCACACACATAATTTTCCTGGGTTCGTGACCTTATTCCTTGTCCATACGGGGGTACGTGCGGTCAAGAAAACGTCTTTACGAGACGTTCGTGCTACTCACCGTTGGTCCTTATAAAAACCCAAATCCTAAATCCAGAAAATTAGTCACATTTAGTTTAACGACAACAGTGAATTTTGTTACTACACTCCTTTCCTTAGCTCGTCCATGGTCTATTAGCTGGCGCAGCTACGACCAAAAAGAGCACTGACTCTTAAATGAGTTAATAATCCCAGTCGTGTCATGTTTTAGGACGTGACATAAGACTATAAAAATTTTGGAGGCCCCGGAGGGATTGAATTGGAAAGGATGTGTAAATTAGAGTCATGTTAGTCGTTTTTTTTTTTTTTTCTGCTATATTACTTACATTATGTAATAAAAGAACTAATAAAGTGTAAAATTTAATGAAAGTTGGTGCAAAGTGTAAAAGACAACCAAGCTCATTTACTTTTCTAAACTTAAATAATACGTGAATAAATAAATGAATTAATAAATAATATTAAAATCAATGAATAAATCAGGAAATGAACAAATCGAACTAAGAAAATTATAAATTTAAAAGTTTTTTGTGAATTTAGAAAATCTGTTACTGTTCAGGTAGGAAAGAAATAAGTGAAAGTTTGTGCGCATTCTATTACTTCGGCCGCTAGGAAAAGTACGTGGCAGCGCTGCAGACCGCTTCACCCCATCATTCAGTGGTAAAATCAGAGTCTCACAAGGAGTGCAAATTTGTATTTTTCCTTTCGTCAATGTACTTTCAATGATATCCGGAAATGTGTTCAACATTCGTGTTCGTAGTGTTTTCCTGAATCTTTGAAACCTCAGTTATGTTGCCATTAGTGGGTTTGATTCAACGTGCTTTAAGTTAGTAAATTATTAGTTGCACTTGATCGTCTACGTGTCCATTAATATGGAACGTTCTGCATTTATGTATCTATCAAAACAGTGAATAAATTTCAACTTCAAACATCTTCCATCTCTGATTTCTGTAATTCCAGTAACAATCTGAAAAATTATAATGTCTCTTTTCCTAAGTTCTTTTAACAACCTCCTACTGAATTCTTTTTCATCTTTAAATTATACAAAATGGGTGAAATATACTTATACTAAATATTATTTGAAGAAAATGTTAGTAAAGAGATAAAAAAATAAGTTGGACTAACTAATAAAAGAGAATTGAAAAAAAATATATACATATCTAAAATTAAAGAAATTGAACGAAATGAAATAAAAAAAAAAAAAATGAAATTAAAGAATTCTCAAATAACAAAATTTTCAAAATCTAAAATTAAAACATTTTATACAAAAAACATGTTTGAAAATTTTTCACTAAGTTGAAAAATAATTTTATCGTATTAGTTAACGCCCCAAAGCCTCTGTGTCACAAAAAGATGACCACGCGCAACGGCCTCTCGACTAAATCTTTAACTAACGTTATACTAAATCAAAAAAATAATAATTTTGCAAAATATTGGTGTACGCCCCAAAGCCTCTGAGTCACAAGAAGATGACTATGCGCAACGGCCTCTCAACTAAATTTTTATTAAATTTTTACTAAATCAAAATTTATGAATCCTCTATAAACTAGAGAAGAGAAGTTTTATTAAACTTCTACAAAATTTACTAAATCTGAATCCTCTATAAAAATTAGAGAAGAGAAGTATTATTAAACTTCTATAAAATTTACTAAATCTACAAACTTATGAATCCTCTATAAAATTAGGGAAGAGAAGTTTTATTAAACTTCTACAAAATTTACTAAATCTGAATCCTCTAAAAAATTAGAGAAGAGAAGTATTATTAAACTTCTATAAAATTTACTAAATCTACAAACTTATGAATCCTCTATAAAACTAGAGAAGAGAAGTTTTATTAAACTTCTACAAAATTTACTAAATCTGAATCCTCTATAAAAATTAGAGAAGAGAAGTATTATTAAACTTCTATAAAATTTACTAAATCTACAAACTTATGAATCCTCTATAAAATTAGGGAAGAGAAGTATTATTAAACTTCTGCAAAATTTACTAAATCTACAAACTTATGAATCCTCTATAAAATTAGGGAAGAGAAGTATTATTAAACTTCTACAAAATTTACTAAATCTGAATCCTCTATAAAAATTAGAGAAGAGAAGTATTATTAAACTTCTATAAAATTTACTAAATCTACAAACTTATGAATCCTCTATAAAATTAGGGAAGAGAAGTATTATTAAACTTCTACAAAATTTACTAAATCTGAATCCTCTATAAAAATTAGAGAAGAGAAGTATTATTAAACTTCTATAAAATTTACTAAATCTACAAACTTATGAATCCTCTATAAAATTAGGGAAGAGAAGTATTATTAAACTTCTATACAAAAGTATACTAAATCTAAAAATTTAACTTACTAAATCCACAAACTTAAAAACCCTCTATTATTGAGAAGAGAAGTTAAGAAAAATAATTTCTAAAATTTATTACCAAATCCACTGTATTCACTATATCTTAAAGCATTAAAAATTGAAAAGAAACCCTTATTTTACAAAAGATAAGTCTTATAAAACGTTTATATTTACAAAAAAAGGGAAACTGAAACTACTATGTTATCAGAAAAATTCTAAACCCACTGTTTTCTCTGAATCCACCGTATCGTAATTCTATATTTTGAAAAACAAACAAACAAAAACAAAAATTACAAAAAGATTTCAAGTTTTTAATCTACAAAACTGAATTTTATTTTTCTAAGTCTTTATTTGAATTCAAAAAGTGAAAATAATATTCGCTAAGTTTTTTTTTCTAAATCTTTAAATCAATAATAACTGTTCAAAAGAAATTTTACTAAATTAAAGTAAATCTGCATTTACCTTTTCTAACCCTTACTACTTTACAAAGCGAATGATGTTCTAACAATAAGTATATAACTCACAAGACAGTTTTGCATTTGACTTAAGTGAAACTTAATTTGAAAAAAAAACAAGTCTTCTAAATTACAACTTATCTTTAATGAAACGTTTTCCAAACTATTGTAGATTAAAAATTAAAGGCATTAGAATTCAAAACATATTTAAAAACCTTACGAGAATAAAATTAAAATTGTGAAATTAAAATTATAACTAAATATCGTGAAAAAAAATTTATGCCAATTTGAAAATTGAAGTTTTATTCTTTATTATATTTACCCTTTTGAACGATTGGTATTTAAAGGGTGCGGAAGTGATTCTGCATCTCTGCATTTTGCTATTTCTATGAACTAAATAAAGGAAAATCTTCTAAACCCTTTGAATTTTGTCAAAGTAAAAGTTGTATAAAGAAAATTACTATTCTTTCGGAATTCTCTAAATCCTACTATGCTCTTTTAAATTGTTAGATCGTTCAAATTTGTTCTATTAAATTTTGAAAAACTATTACTCTTTCCAAATCCTCTGAATTTTATTATGATAGTTTTTTTTTTTATTATTCTACTAAATTGTAAAAGGCTTTTAAACAAAATTATTACACATTCAAGGTAAATTATTTACTTACTATACCAATCTCACTGTATCTTACTATTTCTAAAAATGTTTTCCGTTTGCCAATTGTGCCATAAACGTGGTCACATTGCACCACAATGCTCTACAATAAAGATTTGCCAACTATGTCATAAGCTAGGGCATATAGCTTTAGAATGCCCCAAACTAGTAAGATGCCAACTCTGCTCTGGAGTAGGCCATACCGCGACTAATTGTTCTAATCGTCCGATTCAATCCGAAACCCGGTCATTTAATACCGTAAACGACAATATTAAACATTTAGACAAGTTAGATACTGATGAATTTCAAAAATTTTAGAAAATGATCTATTGGCTAAATTAAATGAATCTTTGCAAAATATTTGTCAATTTTCTACTGAATGTATAACTCAGTACTCAAACAGATTTATTATTAAAGCTAATAAAGTAATGAAAAAATGTGACATAGAATTTATACTAAACAATAACATAAATTTTAATAAAACAATACAGAATGTACTTATTGAACATTTTCTAATAGGACTACAACCTCATTTATGGTCTCACGTTAATCCATGTGGAACTTTCACCGAAACCGTTAAGCATGCTATTTCGGTAGAACAGGAAATATCTAATTATAAATCTCAATCGTCTTCCATTCAAATAAATAAAAAATCCGAAATTTGGTCACCCAATACCTTAAATGATAGCAATAAGCTATTAAATAAATCAGATGCTAACAAGTTTCAAGAAGTTCTAGAAAATGACTTACTAATTAAATTAAACGATTCCTTACAGAACGATTACCAACTGCCCAACGAAGGTATTATTCAGTATGCGAATAGATTAATTATTAAAACTAATGAAGTGGCAAAAGAATGTGATCCAGAAACTACACTAACTAATAACATAAAATTTGGTAGAACAGCTCAGAATGTACTTATTAAACATTTTATAAAAGGATTAAAATCTGTTTCATATTGTAAACCATGTAAAACTTTGCGTGAAACTGTTCAGAATGCTGTTTCCATTGAAAAAATTAAATCATGTAATAATTCTCAATCATTTTCAAATGAAATTAAGTGCTGTACAACTAAATTACAATTTAAAAATTTATATACGAATAATAATGATGTTTCTTCTAATCCTCAGACAAATAAGAACAATTTTTCTAACAGAAATTCTTTAAATAATGTATTTCATAATTCAAGTAAACGTAGCAATGATTGTAGTAATATTACTAGTTCCAACAAGTCAATTAAAATTTCAAAATCAAATCCTTGTGATACCAGAAAATCACATCAAACCAATACAAGTAGCAATTCACTTACTGAATCTGATTTTGCAGCACTCGAATATGCTAAGACATTAAATAATCAAGATAAAATAATTGTAATTCCAAACTCCACTAGTGACTTGGTTGTTTCAAGTGACTCACATAGTACTAATAAAATCTATAATTTTACATCATTTATAATTTTACCAACATCAATCGCGCCTAAAGGCTGCAAGGAAGCAAACCATTTAAAAGCATTTTCTAATTCTCCAGTTTCAAACTCAGATATTATATTTGACGAAGCTTCTGCGCTTTCAAAATATCAAAATATAGGTTCTGATTTTAGCATTGATAACGCTATTGGAAATAACACCAGTTCTCCTAGACATAACTTCCTTTTAAATATAAGTGATGATAAAACCAAATATCAAACAAATTGCATTTCACCTGATTGCAATACCTTTGAAACGAAGGATACAAAAGCATATCACATTTCAAAGCCAGATAAAAATTTACAAAATAATTGTCTTACCAATAAAGGTAAAGTTTCAAAATGTAATTTTATTTTTTTCAAACTTTGAAGTATTTTCATAATTTATTAAAGAGGACACCTGTGATTCAATTAATGTTCAAGCCACTTAAATTACCATTTGGATATTCACGGGATATCAAACTATTACCTTTCAAGTTCAATATCAACTCGAATGAATCGAAGAAAAATTTGATTACTTGTAATTCATTGCTAAATAATCTGCATAAACAAATGTGTTGCCAGTCCAGCTACTGTATATATAACCATTTCGACATTAAAAATATTATGCAGAATTTATTAAAGCATGAATTTAATTCAGAAATAAATCTTGAATTAAAATTATTACCAATTTGAAAAAAATTATCGTTTTTTTTTGGTTTTTCTTTTTTCCCCAAATGACATTTAAAATTAGACTAAAGATTGAATTTTTCTCTTTTTTTTTCTTTCCCTAACCAATATTCTACCAGATTTCCAGCTTATTCTTATTTATAATTTTTAAAATTTAAATCATTCTATATCAAATATTAATAGTTCTCTCTGATTACAGATGAAGTAAAATAAAAAAAATAATAATTATAACAATTACCCCAACCATGAATATCAAATGAGTGTATGCAAGATATATCCTAAAAGGCGTGCTGTAAATTTATATTTGTCAAAAGGTATAATTTGGAAATTTAAATTGATATTGAAAAACTCGAAATTCAAATAATATAACAAATAACATTATTATTGTAATATTAATTATTTGATGGATTCAGGATGCATGGTGATGATTATTATGGGAGAAGAATTATATATACAAATTATTTTTAATATTCTAAAGACATACATCTTCGAGAAATTCAGAAATAACATATTTATTATTAATTAATTATAAATTTGTTTAACAAAATCTTTGCTTCATAGATAATGAAGTCACAAATAATAGAAATAGAATTTTTTTTTTATAAAAACAAAATTTGACCTTCAGCACATTTTCTAATTTATTTATTACACAGGCAGATAACAAAGCTTCTGGAATCACAAATTTGGACCATGCAAAAATGTCTTGTTGCACATATACAAAACTCTCTCTATTACGTTTAGATCATGAGAAGTTTTCTTTTTGAAAACCCTAAAGGCTATTGTATCAATTAAATAACGATCAATACGTCACAATCTCAGACAAACGAAATCTAGCACGTGCGGCAAATCCGTTTTTAAAGCTCAGATTTAACCAAATGCTAGTCAGCCAACATAAAGGCATAAAACCTATATTGCGACTCAGCCTATGAGAGACAAAGTTATATCCGATGATGACAATAAAAACAAAGAATCTGTATCCTTACTACCTTTATAAATTATTTAGAAATAATGTGCATTTGAATTTCAAGTTAGTTTAAAAATCAATTCAATTTTGTTTGTGATACAAATGATTGACATTTGTTTTTCCTGTTATCTAAAGAAGTATTTTTGTTATAACAAATACAAAATTATGTTGATGAATTGCTCGAAAATCAACGTTTCGATATAAAGTCTTATAAATTAGTTTAATTCTTCTAATCAAGATATAAGAAAGAAATATTTTCATTTTTCGTACTTTTACAATAATCATAAAATCCATTTATCATTCCAAATTATATCTTATCATTATTACTCAGAGTAACGCTTGCTACACTTGTTGTAGTAGCAACCGTTTTAGTAGGGGGGTGTAACGGAACCGTCTACGATGGGAAAATTTTTTTTGTGCATATATTTTTATACGAGTAATCATGATCATAACCCTGACCCACTACTACCCTACTGACACTGCTGCATCAAGGGTTGTGACCTGCACCACTCAGGGGTTTGCCTCAAGCTCCATAAAAACGATGACACGGTGCACGCCTTAATCTCGAGTTTTAAAATCTTTTAACTTTCTTTTCCTTAAGCTATATTTCGGCTTTATAGTAAACGGACTGTAAACTTTATTTTCTTCGTGATAAAGGACAAATACTATTTTTTAAATAAAATAAAATTTGTAACTAATCATAACTACAACCACGAGCGTAATAAAATATAGTATGAAATAATTTACCGAGGATCATTACTTTTCATATATAAAATGAGTAACCTACTCTAGTAGAAATTTTAAACAACGTTACTCGTATTTCTTAGTTGTGTACCAATCTGAATAATAGTAAAACTCTTAGTTGAATAATAAATTCCTGCATCACGATTTTTATTGAAAAAATACTCTAGATTGTATTAACACAATAGTTATAAAATACGACTAATTTTCTACTAGGGTATATTCTAAATAATAGCTTAAGTATAAATTACCAAATGTAATTTTTCCTTTATATGTTCGACTGAATATTTTAGTATTTTATATATAAATTAAGTTAGCGTTTAACCAGATATTGTTCATTTGATAAAACACTTTAACTAGCAACCGTTCAGGCGTGGGATGAATAGTTTACACGATATAACATTTGTAAAATAGATTTAAGATTATAATAATTACTTTAAGCCACACTCTTGAAGGACTATTTTCTATACCTGAGTAATAAAACTCATCCCATAATTTTTCTTTTGTTTCCTTTCCTTACTTCTATAAAGGAAACTCACCAAACAGCAAAATATTTGGTTTATACAAAATATTCTTTAAATAAATAAATAAAATTTTAACTAATTAACAAATAAATAAATTAATGTTTTTCAGTTTGAGATAACTATATTTAAACGCGAAAATACTCTTTCAAAATGTGAAATTGGCTTTAAGGGACGCTTAGCTCGAGCGGATACATTATCTTGATGCTGCAAAACACTTGACTCATACTAAATATAGATACGACGCTTTCCCACGCGGGGACGCGCTTTTCCAAATCATGAATATATACGACCTATACTGTACATTGGAAACATAATTTTACATTATTAGGCAATATCTCTCTGTTACAGATAAAATTGTTTTAACAATTACAAATAAATAACCACCTGTACTTTTGCAACTACAACTTTTAAGCATGAAATGGATTATAACCAACTAATAATGAATAATAATTATAATAACCACTATATCATGTAAAGTAACAAGCTTATTAACCACTAGCTTAATTTTTACCGACTGTGTTTATTTTTATATATAACTTTATCGAATACAATCTCATTATAATTTAGATTTTTAAGTATTAGTAACTTTTATATCGTAAATAACAGTTTGTTTATCCTTATGTTACCATATAAACACTCATACCAAAAATAAAAAACGATAACTATAATTTTTAATTAACAACATGTATATACAGAATTAATTATTAATAAATAACAATTAATTACTGTAATAGCTATTATATTATATAAATCAACAAGTTTTGATAACAAAATATTTAGGTTTAAGTTTATTTTAGATAATTGACTGTTATTATAAATTATCATATATGATTACATTGTAAATTAGATTATTAAGTTAGTAAAGTTTTGTATTGCGAATAACTATCATTAAAATAGTCGTAGCGTTTTCGTTCAAATTTGTAATGTCTTGCTACATAATTATTTAGTAAGATGAATAATTCAATTCTTGGTAGAATATCTAGATTGTTTATTATAGAAAAAGGCCGAGACAAAGAGGGTGTTTTACCGTTACGAACAGCCCCACACACATGGCTTATCTAAAAATAGATATCGTCAGCCTTATTGCGCGGAGACGCATTTTCCAGCATTTTTGGGACTCAATGTACTATAGCTTAAGAATATTATTTCCAATTTTAAAACTTATAAAGCTTATATTTATTTAACTATTTTACATTTTTGATTTCTAACAACGCAATTTAACTGCAATAAATTTTCTCTACATTTTCATATAATATTAATCCCTAATCTCAATTTTTAAAACTAATTGTTTATCTATAACTTTATTGGTTTATTAATATTTTTCTTGTGAAATCTTAGTAGCTTTACTCTGATAACAATTTCATTTTCCATAAAATACAAATATTCACATCCAAGCCTTATAGAGATGATTATTTAATTAAACAAAAAAAAAAATATAAAAACAATAAATTTTATGATTGGAAATAATCTGAAACCATATTTGTTATAACCATGAAATGGAATTTTTATGTTTTTGCGCTAACTTTAAATAAAACATCGTAGTTAAATAAATAATAGCGATATCTATCACAATTTTGTAAACACCTTTATAACTTTAAGCTCAACTGTCTAGTATTATCATTTTTAATGAAATTTCGTGTTTGTGTAAAATATATTAATTATTTTTCTGCAAAAAAACTACATATTATATTTTACGATTTTTGTATTCATTGTAACTCTACTTCTAATCAACTTATAACCACCGTTCAAATTTGTAATACCTTGTCACGGAAATATCTACTGAATTAAAATTATAGCTAATTTGTAAAATTGCGATTTGTAATGATTCTACACAATCTGTAGAAAACTGTCAAAAATAGAGTGACAAAATTGAAGAGTGAGGGAGATAGGAATATCTTCTGTCTCTCTCATCTCTCTTTCTCTGTCACTCATATAGCGTTCTCTCTCGCTCTTTAAAGAAATGACGAGCCGCCGGAAAATACCCTAGAGAAGGGATAAGGGACCGCTCTCTACCGCTCTCTGTGTTAAAACATAGGATCTTCCCCACTATCACAGAAATCGACGTTTGGAAGGGATGATGCCCCCACACCATTGGATACCGTCTTCTCACACCACTAGCCTCAATTAACATTACAGGATATATGACTATCAACCGCCGTCACACTTGGCAACCAACGATTCGACACCGCAGTTTTTCCAGCCAAAGAAGAGGAGGAGCAACGCATTTAAATACGCTGAACGCGCACTGCTCGCCGGTCAGTCAGATTTACAAGCCTCACAAGCTTTGCTGACTGGTCCAGGGTGCAGTTCACCACAAGCCTCACAAGCTTTACTGAACTGACCAAGCAGTCAGCAAGAGCCTCACAAGCTTTGTTGATTGTACGTGCAGTTCACCACAAGCATTCACAAGCTTTTACTGTACACCTATTAAGGAAAAAAAAAAATAGAATTATTTTCAAATAAATAAAAATCAAATCAAAAAATTCAGAATTTTGCATTTATTTAAATCTTCAAAAAGAAACCTTAAAAGAAATAAAAAGGTAAATAAAATCTTCAATTTAACTTATTTTAAATTACCTTTCCAAGCCATATGTTGTTACGACCTTACGGGTAAGCATACTCCTATTGGTTTTGGAAAGGAATTAAAGTAAACATAACTTTGATTGTACGACCTTACGGGTCAGCGCACTGGTTATGCTTACGAAAAATATTTAAATTTACAAGTAAGTTTAAATCTTCGATTAATTTACATTCGAAATATTTTAAAGAAAAGGAAAAGAATATAAACCCAAAAGAAATAAAGGGTAAATAAAATCTTCAATTTAACTTATTTTAAATTACCTTTCCAAGCCATATGTTGTTACGACCTTACGGGTAAGCATACTCCTATTGGTTTTGGAAAGGAATTAAAGTAAACATAACTTTGATTGTACGACCTTACGGGTCAGCGCACTGGTTATGCTTACGAAAAATATTTAAATTTACAAGAAAGTTTAAATCTTCGATTAATTTACATTCGAAATATTTTAAAGAAAAGGAAAAGAATATAAACCCAAAAGAAATAAAGGGTAAATAAAATCTTCAATTTAACTTATTTTAAATTACCTTTCCAAGCCATATGTTGTTACGACCTTACGGGTAAGCATACTCCTATTGGTTTTGGAAAGGAATTAAAGTAAACATAACTTTGATTGTACGACCTTACGGGTCAGCGCACTGGTTATGCTTACGAAAAATATTTAAATTTACAAGAAAGTTTAAATCTTCGATTAATTTACATTCGAAATATTTTAAAGAAAAGGAAAAGAATATAAACCCAAAACAAATAAAGGGTAAATAAAATCTTCAATTTAACTTATTTTAAATTACCTTTCCAAGCCATATGTTGTTACGACCTTACGGGTAAGCATACTCCTATTGGTTTTGGAAAGGAATTAAAGTAAACATAACTTTGATTGTACGACCTTACGGGTCAGCGCACTGTTTATGCTTACGAAAAATATTTAAATTTACAAGAAAGTTTAAATCTTCAATTAATTTACAATCGAAATATTTTAAAGAAAAGGAAAAGAATATAAACCCAAAAAAAAAAAAATAATATAAAGGGTAAATAAAATCTTCAATTTAACTTATTTTAAATTACCTTTCCAAGCCATATGTTGTTACGACCTTACGGGTAAGCATACTCCTATTGGTTTGGAAAGGAATTAAAGTAAACATAACTTTGATTGTACGACCTTACGGGTCAGCGCACTGGTTATGTTTACGAGGAATACTTAAATTTATAAGAGAATTTAGATCTATCTACGAGAATAAATTATTGTTTAAAATATTTTAGAAAAAAGGGAAAGAATTTAAAATCAATTGCGAGCTCTGCTCTTAATAGGGAAGGGCGAATCTGAGAATAACCTGAGATTGGGTAAAATTAGCTTTTCCCACACACATAATTTTCCTGGGTTCGTGACCTTATTCCTTGTCCATACGGGGGTACGTGCGGTCAAGAAAACGTCTTTACGAGACGTTCGTGCTACTCACCGTTGGTCCTTATAAAAACCCAAATCCTAAATCCAGAAAATTAGTCACATTTAGTTTAACGACAACAGTGAATTTTGTTACTACACTCCTTTCCTTAGCTCGTCCATGGTCTATTAGCTGGCGCAGCTACGACCAAAAAGAGCACTGACTCTTAAATGAGTTAATAATCCCAGTCGTGTCATGTTTTAGGACGTGACAATATCCTTGATATACTGTAACTTTTACATTGTAAATACTGACAAAAGCGGCAATCTCAACTTCTCCACCAAAACTACCATTTTTAGACATGTTTAGTTTGTAAGAATTTGGATCAGTAATTGTTGTGTTGTAAGAACTGTTTCCTAATATAAAAGATTCATAAATTATCCAATCATTTATAATTTTATTTACTAATTTCAATCGAATTTGTCTATGTTTCTCTTGACTATTGAATACAAATTCTGCAAATGCGCGGAAAAGACAGTTACCATCCGGTTTCATTTCATGTTTTATATCTCTTTTTAAGATATCATTCATTTCTTCATTCATGTTCATAACAGTTTCTTCAATCTTATTGTTCACTCGTTCTTCATTACTATTAACAACTGCATCGGTTTTCCTCATATCTTCCAATCTTTCTTCATTGATATTAACAATTATATCCTTTTCTATCTGATTTTCCTTGTCATTCATATTAACAACTCTACCTTTTTCCCGATTACTTTCAACCTTCTTTCGCTGAGGTTCGTGATTCTATACTTTTGTCTCTTTTTTTCCATCGACCAATAATTTCGATCGTTTCCAGACAAAAAAATATTTTCAATATCAAGAATATCATAATGACCACTATCCAAGCTTCCAGATAATAAAAGAACTAATTTATTTCTGCTATTACATGCACCGAATTCCCTTGCATTATAATATCCTTGATGTACTATAACTTTTACATTGTAAATACTAACAAAAGCAGCAATCTCAATTTCTCCACCAAAACTACCATTAGTAGACATATGTAGTTTGTAAGAATTTGAATCAGTAATTATTGTGTTGTAAGAATTGTCTCCTAATATAAAAGATTCATAAACTATCCAATCACTTATAATTTTATCCACTAATTTCAATCGAATTTGTCTATGTTTCTCTTGATCACTAAATAAAAATTCTGCAAATGCTCGGAAAAAACAGTTACCATCTGGTTTCATTTTATGTTTTATAATTCTTTTTGAGATCTTATTCATTTTATTATATCAAATATGAGGAATCGTAGAATACCTATATGAAAATATATGAAATTCAATGTATTATAGGAAAAAGAAAAATATTACTTTTTGAAAAAACCTTACACTTTAAAAGATCCAAAAATATTTCTTGATTGGCCTTTTAAAGTTGATTGCCACACATCAGCTATGAAATAAGCTTTAGAAAATAAGGCGAAAAGACTGACACAATCCTATTTAATATAAATTTGTTACCATCAATGAACAGAACAATATAAAAATATAAATTTTTTAGAATGTAGATTTTTCTAAAAATTATTTTTCTATTTTAATAATTTTAGTATGATAAAATAATTCAAGAATATTTAGTTACTTTTAAATTAAAGGGTATATATGGCTGACAAAGTCAATATATTATTATATATTTGTATGTATCTTTGTTTCTCAATGGAAATATCATATTTCAAACTGGTCAAAAAAAGGTACACAAAATATGATACATAACTATATATAATAGTGTAAAAATTATTCTTTTAATTTCTTCTTTTTTAACATTTTGATATTGAATATAACGTTACAATGTTGAATATTTATTAAATGTTATACTTATTGCTCTTACTTATTTATTAGATATTATTCTTAATCTAATTTAAGCGATTCGTTCGGTTTTCGATCGTTTTGCGATGTATCAATCTCGAATCAACATTCTTTCAACGTTATACTTGATTTTCAATTACATATTATAATATTTTTTATACTTTTTTACTTTTTCTTTTGTTTGTTTTTTTATATTAATAGAGCGTAAATTTAATTTCTTGAAATTGTTATTTAATTGCTTCATATTACATGGTTCTAAACGTTTCATATATTCAAAAAATTTTTCTTCATATTCAATGTAATCTATGACTGTTTATTTTATATTTAAATTTATGTTTAAAAATTTCTAATTTTATAGAATAAAAGTTTATTACTTTCCATTTCTTCATTGCCCTGGCTTGTCATTTTGATAAAGTAATTATCACTATCAAAGGATAAGAAAATTGTTAATGGTATTATATTCATCATAATTTTCTTTGATATGGCATTTATATTTATGTCGTATTTGTATATGATCTCAATTTCTCCTAAGCTCAAGGAATTTATAACAATAATCATTTTAATTAAAATATTACACTTTGTGAAAATATAAGACGTGTTGTATCTTCTCATAAGTTTAATATGATAAATAATCTAAATATTGTTGTATATTTAATAAATAAATATTTCATAATTATTTAATATATTAATGTGAAATATTCGTTTATTAAATGTAGTAAAGATGTGAATTAATTTTCATTATATTTTAAACTTTGCACAATTTTTATTTTAAAGAAATTACAATAATAAGTAATGAAAATTAATTCACATCTTACATGGTGGAGGAAGGAAGGGCTAGGTTGGAGTCAAGGAGGATTACGGAGGGATGACTCCCATGGTTTTAGGGCTACTGGCGATGAATTCCATGGTTCTGTTTAGGCTCATTATACATATAAAAAATTATTGTGTAATTCTATATGATTTCGGCATGTCCCAAAACCATATATATAATTATTATCATTTCTTATATATAAAACATAAGCTCAATAAAATCAAAAATTCAACGCGCCTATAACAGTACCTCAGTGGTGGTGTGGAAAGCTGTTCCAAATGTGCGAAATGTGGTAATAGTTGAAAACATAATTGTCAATGTTGGTACTAATAATAATTAGTATATTTCTGAGTTTTTTAAAATGTTCGAATTCAAAGATTTAGTGACAGTTTTCTCTTTGATGGTTTTTCGATTATCATAAAAAACAATAGTTCGGTAGTAGTCCAGAGGTGGAGGGGACGGTAGGTGGAGGGCGGAGGAGGGGACGGTGGAGGGTGGTAGAGGAGACGGTGGTCTACCTGAGATTAAAAAAAACGTGATTTTTGAACGAATTTAACGTTAAAAAGTGGAGGGGACGGTGGAGGGGCAGCAAATAGGTAAATAAAGGGGACGGTGGAGGGGACGGTGGAGGGGGCGGTGGAGGGGACGGTGGAGGGGACGGTGGAAGGACTGCGTTCAGATATAGCAATAACGCCTATATAATATAGGGAGATATATATATCTTCCTATATTATATAGTTGTAAGGGCAAAAATGGGTACCTACCCCCTCCACCCCCTCCACCACCCCACCACTTTTTACCGTTAAATTCTTTCAAATTTTACGTTATTTTGAAGGGCGTCTGCCCCTCCACCCCCTCCACTCCCTTCACTCCCCCTCCACCCCCTCCACGCCCCCTACACACCCCCTCCACCTATGCATCCACCTACCCCACTACAACTAATCTCTTATAGATATGTTGCTGAAAATTGTATATAGGGGGTTTCGAGATTCGCTGATTAGGAATCTGAACTCAGATTTTGAAAATTCAAAATAGCGGAACGAAAATGTCTGCCGCATATTGAAATATTACTGAATTTTACTTAAAATTGTATATACGGGATTTCTAGATTCAATTATTACGAATCTGCACTTAGATTTTAAAAATTGAAAATGGCGGCAAAATATTTAAATAATACTGGATTTTGCTAATAATTGTATTTAGGGGATTTCTAGATTACGAATCTCAACTCAGATTTTCAGAATTCAAAATGGCGCATCGAAGATGTCGGTCACATATTGAAATATTACTGGATTTTGCTGAAAATTTTAATTCAAACTGGTGGCCAAAAATTGAAATATTACTGTATTTTGTTGAAAATTGCATATAAGCAGTTTTTGGAGTCGCTTACTACAAATCTGAACTCAGATTAAGAACATTCAAAATGGCGGATTCAAAGATGGTGGTCAAATATTGAAATATTATTAGATTTTGCTGAAATTTGTATTACCTTAATACGGGATTTTTGGTTTCGCTGATTAGGAATCTGAACATATATTGTGATAATTCAGACTGGTGGACGCAAGATCTCTAACAAAAATTGAAATTTTACTCGATTTTGCTGAAAATTGTATATAACGGGTATCTGGATTCGCTGATTACGAATCGCAAATCAGATTTTCAGAATTCAAAATGGCTGAACGAAGATGGAGGCGAAATATTCAAAAACTACTGGAATTTGCTAAAAATTGTATATACGGGGTATGTGGATTCGCTTATTACGAATCACAACTCAGATTTTCAGAATTCAAAATCGCTGATCGAAGATGGAGGGAAAATATTCAAACACTGCTGGAATTTGCTGAAAATTGTATATAAGGGGTATGTAGATTCGCTGATTACGAATCACAACTCAGATTTTCAGAATTCAAAATGGCTGATCGAAGATGGAGGCGAAATATTCAAATACTACTGGATTAGCTGAAAATTGTATAAAAGGAATTTCTGGATTCGCTGAAGTGACAAATAAAATCAGAGCTGACATAATGAACTACATATATATTCTGCATTATTTTGTTAAATATAATATACTTAGTATTTTAAAAATTAATAAATGTTTTTAAATAAAAATTAATAAAAGAATAATGTTTTTAAAAAACATTACAGAAATTTTAAATGAAAAAATAAGTGTTTCATGATATTATGGAATAAAAGATTATCCTCATTCATTATTATTAATATTTATCTCTAATAATGGGGGTTGGCGTGCGGAGCGAGCAGGGAGCGAAGCCCCCTAGTATATATATATATATATATGGGTCGTTCCTGTACTTTTTTTAAAAAGTGTACGCGGGGGGGTCGTCGATTTTGTCGACGATTTTTTTTTATGAAAGTACATATAAAAAAAATAGCTTGTGCAAAATTTCAGCCCCTTATCTCATTCCTAATTCCTGCTGGAATTTTTTTAAACCCTGATTTTGACCTGTTTTTAGCCAGTTTTCAAAAAATTCTAAAAGGCTGAAATTTTAACAAAATGAGGTCGGTGACGTCTCATTTTTTTTGTCTTTCTTCAAATTTTAAGAAAAAAAATACACTGATATGAAATGATGATTTACGTTTTATTGGCGATCTGTGATATGGCCATTGCATTTCATCATTTTTAGATCATCTTTAAACCTCTATATCTCGTAACTGGTTCCACATTTTTGAGCTCACTAGGTCTCATTTTTTTTTGTCTCAACGAGACCTTTAATTTCTTTTTTGAGGACCTAAATTGATTGAATTGACTTCAAGATACAGCCTTTTGAATTTGACGTTTTTATCAAAAATCGCGAAAATCAACCGTGTTCATGGTCACAGTGTCAACCGAATTTTAATTAAAAATCATTAACAAAAGTATTTTTCATTAGAATATGATGTTATCTCACTATACTCTTTTCCTATCACAGGAAAAAGTCAAACACTAATTTTTTGTCGAGCATTATAATATCTAATTTTTCGATACCTAAAATAATAAAAAATGGCTCGCTACTGACATGAATTCTACCATCTTATAATTATTTTTGACACGTATACGTAACATAGATACAAAGGTGGTTCCTAGACCTTTAAAATCCGTAGTCGCAGATTTTTCTGGGACCACTAGAGCCAAAGTTATAGCCGTTTTTATAAAAAAATATTTTTCAAGTGGTAAAATTAGAGCTTGTGAAATATAGGAAAAGTTTTATTTACAAGATCAACCATAAGTTTGGCATAATTGTCCTAAAAGAAGTGCTGAGGCTGCATATTTTGAAGATCTTAGGCCGTGTCTACACTATGCGGGAAGCACGTGCGATCAGCCCAAGCGATGCGAGCAAGCAATGCGTCTTGGACAAAATATTTAAAATACTTAAAATGATAAATAATATCATTTCACTACGATATTATTGACGATATTATTTATCGCTAAATATAGATCTACTAACTGATCTACTACGATTGTTCGGGATTGAAGTATCCCGCTAGATGGCAAGCGTCCGATGCGCTCCCACTATGAAAAACATCACCCAGCGGGCTTAAATAGAGACCTGTGGCGCCTAGTCGCTACGTGCTTTATGCACATTCCTTTTACCTTACCACTTTCCGTTTTACCTATACAATGCCTTATTGCCTGTTTACTCGTACGCATAAGCGTTCATACCTTTTTCTGCAATCAACTTTTACTTTCGAGTAGAGTTGGTTGCATAGACTCTTGAAGTCTAATTTTCCCGTTTATTTCTTCTCGCTGACAAACCCTAATAATATAAACTCACGTTTACGTTCAATCGTATACAACGATATTATTTATCATTTTAAGTATTTCAAGTACTTTGTGCAAAACGTATGGCTTGTCGCATGCGCGCACCGGTTGCGCTTCTCGCATACCTAGTATAGACATGGTCTTAAATGCAGGTTTTCTATAGTTTTACGTGCGTTATACGTATAAGCTCAGGTTAAATGAAACATACATAGATAGTTTCATTTAACCTGTGTTGACGTAAGTTAATAGATGACAGACATCCATTTTTCTGTGCAAGACACCCGTGAACCCGTCATCCGTTACACGACACACGGCACGGAATGTCCTTAAACAATGAGTACAAGTTACAATAAAAAATTAAATGAATATTTCTAAGTAGAATTGTGAAGGTAGTTGAGCAGAACTATTACCAAGTATATCAGTATTGGTTCGGTTGAGTTTTATAAATTGTACAATTGTGTTTTGTAAGTGTTATCTTCTCAGGAATTGAAAGAAAATGATGTGCTATATTGGTGAATTGCATGAGGATGATAAATGTCATTTAGAGCATTACACAAGAAATAAATCTCTTAATCTAATTAGTAATCTTAGTAATGAATTAAAGCTGTATTTATCATTTAGGATTAAAAATTTTGATATTAATGTAGAAAATAAATTTATTTGCGACCATCATCTTCATAAATATGATACTCGATATACAAGTAGACAAAGGAAGTGTTGCAATTGTTTTAATAATCATTCAAAATCCATTGAGAATAATGTAGTAATGATTGTGCTGATAAATGTGATAAATTTCGTAACATTTGTAATATAAATTTAGATCCAGGTAATAAGTACTGTAAAAACTGTGAGTTCAAAATTACATCAATAATAACAAAAAATGCAGAAAAAGATGAAAACACTGGAAATGATGGTTTAAACGTAAATAATAATGAGCAGCTTTCTTCAAGTAGTCAAGTTTCTTCAAGTAGCCAAGTGTGTACATCAGAAAATTCAGAAGATATATTACTGAACCAAGGATTTCCACGTTTAAATAAAATGCTCGATGGATTTGATGAACCTCCTCTTAAACGGGAAAAACTTAATGATTATCGCTTGGAAAATAAAACATACAGTCTTTTAGAATCAATGAATACGAAATTTTGTACAACAGTTAATAAAACATTGAATCTTAATTTGCCAACTCAATGCAATCTTAAACAGCTACAAGAGAATAGTATGTCATTTCACGGAATGATTGGAAACATAATTAAGTGTTATAATGAAGAAACTAATTTTGGTAAAAAAATATCGTTATTGACATTACTTCCAAATCATTGGAAATTTGAACAAGCAAACATTATTTCCAATGTTCACGTTATATGTTTAATAAAGCAAAAGAACTTAAAATTACTGTAGGTAAGTTAAAAAATGGGTTGTAATAAATTCTTAATATCTTGATTATAGACATAGTGTAAACATATAGAATCGATAATCCTTTATACATTAGGTTACATATATTATATTACACTTGAGAATTATTAATAGAAAATTTTAGTTTAATTTATTAAAATCTATTTAATTTTTGTTCAAGCAACTATAATGATAAAGGGTACCCCTATAAAATATTTAATTTAAAATCCTCATAATTATTTATTTATATTACTCATGTATTATTACTTAAGTATTATTATTTATGTATTACTTACGTATTGCTTACGTATTGCTTAAGTATTGTTTACGGATTAAGTAAAATAATACATGAATTGTAATTTAAACATTTAAATGAAATCCGATTTAATTAGAAAGAATCTATATTTGAGAAATATTTTTTGTTTTAATTTTTTAACACGAGGAACGGGAGAAAAAAATAATTTCCAAAAAATGCGATTTTTAGCCCTTACTGGTATAAGGAGGGGAGATAGGTCCCCCGAAAAATTCTAGAAAATTCTTTTTTTAGTATACTTCTATGAAATCACTGTCATTTTTCGCTTTCATTAATAGTGGCATTTTGCCTATCTTAACATGGGGTACCCTTCGTTATCCATTATTAGATAAAAAATAATAAAGTAATTATTGGATTTTAAAAGAACTATTAAAATTAATATAAAAAAAATTAAAATAGAATAAACATTGAGCTAAATTTTATCGTCTTGATAATCGTTAAATTAAAAAAAATAATATTGTTATTATGATTTTATTTTGTGATTAAGTATACACTATTTGAAATTAATTTCAAAATATATTTTTCCAGGTGTCTTAGGAACTATTAAGCGTAAAGTATACAGCATTCATTCTAATGAAGTTAGAGAATCTGTAACTCAGTATTATAGAGATGAAAACAATAGTAGAATATGTAGCGGCATTAAAGATTGCATCAGTGTTAAAAATCCTATTACTAATATCACAGAGAAGTTACAAAAGAGACTGTTGATGTATGATTTGAAGGATACAACAATTGGGTGGAAGAAGAATATGAGCAGCATTTTAAAGATCAGCGCAAACCAGGTTTCAGTATATTTGCTTTTTTAAGGCCTAAAGAATGTATTAGTGCTGGAGCACCTGGTACACATACAATTTGTGTATGTCCTATACACCAAAATGTCAAATTAAAATTGTCTGCCATCAACAAAAATTTAGCCTACCGAGTAATTTTAAATGATTGTGTTTGTTCAACAGATTGGAGCGACTGTATGCTACATCTTTGTGAAAACTGTCCTGGTAAAGCAGAAATTCTTAAAATATTGGAATCAAGCTCATGCGAAGATGTTTCAGAGATTGAATATTATAATTGGGTAAATAATGCTGAATCATAATCTAATAATAGAGTCAGTCTTATTATGGTAAAAGAACCTACAAGAAATTTTATTATAAATTGAGCCAATGACTTATGGGATTTAACAAAGCATCATTATGTGACTGAAATGCAAAAATGTTATTTAAAACAATGCAAAACAATTATTACTCCAGATACATGTATTATACTTCAAGATTTTGCTGAAAATTTCTTATTTGTTTGTCAAGACTCGATCCAAGCATTTTATTTTAATAATACACAAGCAACTGTACACCTGTTTGTAGTATATTATAAAGAAGACAATAACGACAAATTACAAACCTTATCTGTATGTGTTATTAGTGATTGTTTAAAACATGATGCTTGTGCAGTTAACACTTTTCAAGAGCAACTCATTGCACTTCTAAAACGAGATTTTCCGTTTATTGAGAATGTACATTATATGTCAGATGGAGCACCTACCCAATACAAAAACAAGTAAGAGTACTTTTATTGTAGTATATTAATACGTATTATATGAACAAAATAGACACTTTTAGATTTTTGTTCATTAAATGACCTGAAAAAATTTAATTTTAATTATTAAGAATATGTCAAAGTAATATTTTGAAAGTATATTTAATTTGTGTGAAAAACTATTTTGAGATCCAGAACATCAAAATCCATAAAGATCCTGGACCTGCAGGTTACACCCGAGTTAAAATTTTACATTATGTAGAAAACAGCTTTAAAGATAAAATTACTAAAACAGTTCTTTATTTTTTCTGTATATCAAATTTAAAAAAAGCAACAACTTCTACGATGCAAGTTCAAGTAATTTGTATTATTATGTACACAATATTAAACAGATTTATTTTATTTTTTATAATTTTTACCTTCAAGATAGTATTTATTTACTGTAGGAACAATTTCATTAATATCTGCCAACATGAGGAGGATTTTGGCTTAAAAGTTAAGTCGCACAACTTTTTTTCTACTAGCCATGGGAAAAGTCCGTGTGATGGATGTGGAGCAGTGGTTAAACGAACAGTACGCAGGGCATCCTTACAAAGAACATCAGAAAAACCAATTTTAAATCCAAAAGACATGTATGATTACGTTAGTGAAAATATTGATGGAATAAGGTAAAAATAATATAATTTAGATTTTTTGACTATATTATTTGATTATGTATTTGAATAATAAATCATTATGTGTTATAAAAATATAGAATATTTGGTTTTTAGATCTATTTGGGTGAGTCAAGAAACAATTGACAAAAGGCGTAAAGTACTAGAATGCCGTTTTAAATTAACCCGAACTATACAGAATACAAGAAAATATCACTGCTTTATACCCATTCATGATTCAACAATAAAAGCAAAACTTACTTCGTTTGATAATGATTATAAAATAGTTAAAATAAAATGAATATTACAAAAAAAATTTTACTTAAATTCTTATTTTCAACTTTAATTATCTATAAAGTCTGCATAGGTAATTTAATCAACCTAAAGCCATTACTATCGCTTGCTCGCGTCGCATGCGCGCATGGCTTGCTCGTATCGCTTGGGCTGATCGCACGTGCTTCCCGCATAGTGTAGACACGGCCTAAGATCTTCAAAATATGCAGCTTCAGCACTTTTTTTAGGACAATTATGCCAAACTTATGGTTGATCTTGTAAATAAAACTTTTCCTATATTTCACAAGCTCTAATTTTACCACTTGAAAAATATTTTTTTATAAAAACGGCTATAACTTTGGCTCTAGTGGTCCTAGAAAAATCAGCGACTACGGATTTTAAAGGTCTAGGAACCATCTTTGTATCTATGTTACGTATACGTGTCAAAAATAATTATAAGATGGTAGAATTCATGTCAGTAGAGAGCTATTTTTGATTATTTTAGATATCGAAAAATTAGATATTATAATGCTCGACAAAAAATTATTTTTTGACTTTTTCCTATGATAGGAAAAGAGTATAGTGAGATAACATCATATTCTAATGAAAAATACTTTTGTTAATGATTTTTAATTAAAATTCGGTTGACACTGTGACCATGAACACGGTTGATTTTCGCGATTTTTGATAAAAACGTCAACTTCAAAAGGCTGTATCTTGAAGTCTATTCAATCAATTTAGGTCCTCAAAAAAAGAAATTAAAGGTCTCGTTGAGACAAAAAAAATGAGGCGCAGTAAGCTCAAAAATGTGGAACCAGTTACGAGATATAGAGGTTTAAATATGATCTAAAAATGATGAAATGCAATGGCCATATCACAGATCGCCAATAAAACCTAAATCATCATTTCATATCAGTGTATTTTTTTTCTTAAAATCTGAAGAAAGACAAAAAAAATGAGACCTCACCAACCTCATTTTGTTAAAATTTCAGCCTTTTAGAATTTTTTGAAAACTGGCTAAAAACAGGTCAAAATCAGGGTTTAAAAAAATTCCAGCAGGAATTAGGAATAAGATAAGGGGCTGAAATTGGCACAAGCTATTTTTTTTATATGTACTTTCATAAAAAAAATCGTCGACAAAATCGACGACCCCCCCGCGCACACTTTTTAAAAAAAGTACAGGAACGACATATATATATACATATATTTATGTTTTATGTTAGTCTCCAGGACATTCCAAATGTTTAACGTTGGTTTCGGGGACATTTGTTAGTTTTGGGGACAGTCCCTGAATCTACATATGTTTAACGTCAGTTTTGAGGACATCGGCCCCCATAAGAGACATTATTTCTTTAGTCACGTATAGGTATACAGTAACATGGAGTCCTGGGAACTAACGTTATACAAGTTTATATATATATATATATATATATATATATATATATATATATATATATATATATATATATATATACCGGGTGTCCCATTTGAAAACCACCAGGCAAATATCTCGAAAACTAAGGAAGATGGAAAAAACTTTTAATACAAAAGTTGTAGGGTTCAGATGCGCCCAACTGATCGTGACCTTGGTTATGACCTTGAGGTCAATGATCAAGTTCATTTGAAGGTCAAATCGATTTTTTCAAATGGGAACCCCCACTTTTGACCTCGTAAATGGAAAGAGCGGAAAATTTTACGTTCAGATATGTCCTTGAGTCAAAGCCATGGTCATGGTCATGGTCATGTTTAAAATCAAAATCAATCAACGCATCCAAACATTCCCATAATTACGCATACGAGTGTTAAATACGGAAGTTGTAGTGTTTGGAGGGGCCCAACTGATCGTGACCTTGACCATGAACTTGAGGTCAAGGATGATGTCGTTTGAAGGTTAAATCAATTTTGTTTAACGGCAACCCTCACTTTTGACCTCGTAAATAGAAAAACCGAAAAATTCTGATATGACCTTGGGTCAAGGTCATGGTCAAAGTTATGGTCAGTTTCCGTGCAGTTAAGAGCAAAGTCGGAGATGACCCGGTCACCTAAGGCAAGGTCGGAGATTACCCGGCCAGTTAAGGCAAGGTCGGAGATGACCCGGCCAGTTAAGGCAAGGTCGGAGATGACCCGGCCAGTTAAGGCAAGGTTGGAGATGACCCGGCCAGTTAAGGCAAGGTCGAAGATGACCCGGTCAGTTAAGGCAAGGTCGGAGATGACCAGGCCAGTTAAGGCAAGGTCGGGGATGATCAGGCCAGCTAAAAATTCATTGGAAAATTCCACGTTCATGTGTATTTAGTCATAGGATCCAAGTGTTTCGGTCACCATTTACTGAAGAAGATGCTCAAAAGTTGCACCATTTACTTGTAGACAACATTCTATTCTCCTTTTAAAGTTTCTGACAGTATTTAATAATACTTGACGTGGAATACTTAAGCAGATTTGTGTAATCCTTTGAATCATGTCATCTCTTGTAGTTGGCCTGTTGCGGTAGACTGTATTTTTTAGGAAGCCCCATAAATAAAAATCTGGAGATGTCAGATCTGGAGATCTTGGTGGCCATGCTACGGGACCTCCTCTACCAATCCATCGACCGTTAAACCTTTCATTAAGAAAATCTCTGACAATTCTGGCATAATGTGGAGGAGCACCATCTTGGTGTAGCCACATTCTGGCCCTTGTATGGAGATCAACGTTTTCTAGAAAGAGTGGCAGCTCGTGTCTCAGTAACTGTAAATAAGTATGTTGAGTTACGTGACCTTCAAGAAAAGAAGGTCCAATCAGACATCCGTTAATAATACCACACCATACCGTTACATTCCAGCGATGCTGATGATCAACTTCTCGCATCTAATGAGGATTAACAGGAGACCAGTAGTGGCAATTATGGCGATTCAACATACCAGTACTCTGAAATGTAGCCTCGTCGCTAAAAAGAACATTGTTAAAGAAATTTTCATCATCAGTAATTTGTTGTGTTGCCCATTGGCAAAATGTTATTCTCCGTCGATAATCTTCCACAGTTAAAGCTTGATTTAGAGTAATGTGGTAAGGATGGTAACGCGCATATCGTAAATATCTACTGGCCGTAGATCTTGGAATACCCATTGTTAACTCGATTTCACGTAAACTGACATGAACATTTAAATGTACCATGGCTAGAACAGGAAGAAAGCGAGGATTATTTTCATAATCGTGTTCATTCAGTGTCCTCCTTCTTCGAACGAAGTTTCCTTGTCGACCGCGCAGTTCAATGTCACGTATTACCGTATGATCAGGATGTTGTCGTTGAGGGAACCGAGCACGATACAATCTGCTTGCCTCTCGATAGTTTCGTCGACATTCTCCTAAAATAAGAAGAATGTCAATTATTTCATTAGCCGAATAGTCAGGCATTCTTTTTTAGTTGTAAATGCAATTATTTATCAAAACACAACACAAAAGAAATAATATGTTATTATACTATACAATATTTTAAAACGAAAAAGTTTAATTTTCTGTGCAAATATAAGTGTGCTCAATTTGAAAACAATTTGATGTAAACAGTAATAATTATTGACTATTACCGATCAATGCTGAATACTACTGGTCACTATTGGATACAGGTGGTCAACACTTATTAACTTTTATTATTATTTGATATAAGTGGTTAGCCCTGGTAAATATTGATAATAGTAAAAATAGTAAAATTTTCCGCTCTTTCCATTTACGAGGTCAAAAATAGGGGTTCCCATTTGAAAAAATCGATTTGACCTTCAAATGACCTTAATCATTGACCTCAAGGTCATAACCAAGGTCACGATCAGTTGGGCCGCTCCAAACCCTACAACTTCTGTATTTAACACTCGTATGCGTAATTATGGGAATGTTTGGATGCGTTGATTGATTTTGATTTTAAACATGACCATGACCATGACCATGGCCTTGACTCAAGGACATATCTGAACGTAAAATTGTCCGCTCTTTCCATTTACGAGGTCAAAAATGGGGGTTCCCATTTGAAAAAATCGATTTGACCTTCAAATGACCTTGATCATTGTCCACAAGGTCATAACCAAGGTTACGATCAGTTGGGCCCCTCTGAACCCTACAACTTTTGTATTTAACAATTTGTCCCGTATGCCTAATTATGGGAATGTTTTGATGCGTTGATTGATTTTGATTTTAAACATGACCATGACCTTGACCATGACCTTGACTCAAGGACATATCTGAACGAAAAATTTTCCGCTCTTTCCATTTACGAGGTCAAAAGTGGTGGTTCCCATTTGAAAAAATCGATTTGACCTTTAAATGATTTTGATCATTGACCTCAAGGTCATAACCAAGGTCACGGTCAGTTGGGCCCCTCTGAACCCTACAACTTTTGTATTAAAAGTTTTTTTCCATCTCCCTTAGTTTTCGAGATATTTGCCTGGTGGTTTTAAAATGGGACACCCGGTATATATATATATATATATAATATGTTTGTAAATTGGTACTTTTGAGGAGATGTGAACCTTTTGCTCAGAGTTCGGACAATGTGACTAAAGAAATAATGACCCTCAGGTTACCGACTCTGGGAAAAGGGGGTATAGATTTCTCCTCAAAAGTCGCGATTCTTGCTTTGAGAAATTTGAGGAATCTCCTCAAAATGTCGACATCTCTTCAAAAGTACCGATCTATACGTTGATATCTCTTCAAATATACCAATTCCCATAGTTATAAGATATATATATATATATATATATATATATATATATATATATATATATATATATATATATATATATATATATATATATATATATATATATATATATATCAAATGCAGCTTTTGAGGATCTATGTCAGCACGGATTCGATTCTTTGAGGATTTTTCGGACTTTTGAGGACATCCTCAAAATTCCTTCGGTATGAAACGGTACTTTTGAGGATTTATATTAATACCTTCAACGCAGAGAGGGAGTTATTTCTTTAGTCAAGCATATACGAACTCTGGAGAAAAAAACTATAGATCCTCAAAAGTACCGGTTTCTGAAATGTGTGTATATATATAAACT
Source organism: Torymus aiolomorphi (assembly GCA_036365515.1). Taxonomy (NCBI): domain Eukaryota; kingdom Metazoa; phylum Arthropoda; class Insecta; order Hymenoptera; family Torymidae; genus Torymus; species Torymus aiolomorphi. Next base: position 122,068,306 of record CM070873.1, on the reverse strand, counting down.
TGTATAACATTAGTTCCCAGAACCGCATGTTACTGTATACCTATACGTGACTAAAGAAATAATGTCTCTTATGGAGGCCGATGTCCTCAAAACTGACGTTAAACATATGTAGATTCAGGGACTGTCCCCAAAACTAACAAATGTCCCCGAAACCAACGTTAAATATCTGGAATGTCCTGGAAACTAACATAAAACATATATATATATATATATATATATATATATATATATATATATATATATATATATATATATATATATATATACCTATCTTATTATAAAAGGGCCATGACGACTTGGAGGCTCCCATATTGAAATCGAAGGGCGGCCATATTGTGAGATGATAAAATGGATTCCTATTGGTGGATTGGTGGATATTGTCGAAGAAGAATTGTAGCGCCACATTTCGAAGTTTCGGCATAAGAGAGGGATTATTTCTTTAGTCAAGCGTGACTTGTGCAGACACACTCTTAATGGAAAGGGTACTTATGCGGACGTCTGACTGTAACCGATCGGGACTTATGCAGACATGTCTGCATATGCATCTATACAAACATTTATATATATATATATATATATATATATATATATATATATATATATATATATATATATAAACATCCATAACGCAATCTTCTGGGATTTTCAGTGATTTTCTTATGGTTTACCTACAATGGAAGCTGTGCCGTATATTGAGAAAACATTATAAACATTGTAGAATGAGCCTGACTAAAGAAATAATGACCCTCAGGTTATTGACTTTCGCAGCGACGCCTGCGGCGCCCACTTTTAATACCGAAATTGCGAAAAAATTGACTAAAGAAATAATCTCCGTATAGCAAAACCGAGCCTAATGGAGCCTAGAAGCTTGCGTTACAGATAGAAGTTTTCCGAGACGTCCCAGAAACACGCTCAAAGCCCAGAAGCTTGCGTTACGCATATAAAATCCTCCCCGATACTAGCGTTCCAGATAAATATCGATATATAAAATATATACAATTTGAACATAAAAAATGAAAATGATAAAATGTACATAAAATTAAATATAAAATGAAAACAATGTGGAAAAAACTTAAAACCACAATTATCAAATCTGTGGTGAAAGAAAAATTTAATAGTGCAGATAAAGTGATAACTATAGTTATATATAATATAAATATAAATATAAAATAAGTTATAAATAATATAAATATTGGACAACGATTAACGATGTTGACATTGTAGACAGTTTCTGATTAGGTAGTCGCCACAAATCTGCACGGTACGGCAAGCCACGGGTCATTTGTGGCGACTCCCTTACGGTATTTCCACATGGGGTAACGAGTAGGATACGATTTCGATCGGAGCGCCCGCGCTCTCTATACTGATTGATTAATTCTATCTTACTAACAGTCTCTACAAAGGAATTAACCAATCAGTGTAGGGAGCGGGGGCGCTCCGATCGAATCCGGATCCTACTTTCGGCGCGCATGTGGAACAGTGGAAAGGCCGTTAGAAATTCGTGGCACTGCAGATGGTGCAAGGGACCATCCACATAACACCGTGCTTAATTCCGTCCATCCATAATCCATGCCGCTAAATACTGGGTAATAATTATTCGTTTACAATCGTATGAACGGGTATTTTGTATATCGAGGGCTTGCCAAAATAAATGTAAGCAGACGGACCATAATACCTTGAATCAACGGCATACGCAGCACGGAAAGCATATCATAGTGTACTATGTTAGGGAGTAACAGTTGTTTTGGTTAATTATACTGTTTATGTTCTATATAATGGATGCTTGCATTCGTATGGAATATTTATTGAAGAGAGAGAGAGAGAGGGAGAGAGAGAAAGAATGTGATTGAAGAATTTTCTATTGACAAGCAGCAGCCAGTTAAATCTTATATATTGATTAAGGTTATGGAATATTTACTGAAGAGGGAATATGATATGAATTTTCTATTGACACATGCAGCAGCCAGTTAAATCTTATATATTGAATTCATCTGTTGATTAATTATGGTGTGTATCATTCAACTATATATATTTTGTTTGTAATTTATAAATGGCATACTTATTCTTTTTAATTAAAAGAAACGGCGTTACTATATGTACGACAGATTTGTCTACCGCGACAAAAATACTCATCGTTTCAGTAACGAGAATTTTGATATAACAGGTAAAAAAATAGTTTCCACACAAGAAAGAATATTATTTCTTGAGTCAATTATCAAAAATTGTCAATATCGTACATTTTGAGGTTTGGAAATCTGTCGTACAAATAACGTTTTTAACACATCGATCGTAAAGTTCGTACTTTACTATCGTGTACTTTTCACAAGAAAATAGTTTCCACACAAGAAGGAATATTATTTCTTTAGTCAATTACCAATATCTAATTGTCAAAATTTATGTAATTTTAAAAATTTTCAAGTATCCTTTCATCTATTAATACATGTTGTACATTTTTTGAGGTTAGGAAATCTGTCGTACATATAACAACGGCTTAAAAAAATGCATTGTATTTCGTCTTAAAGTAGTTTACTTTTACATTATTTCTTGCGACAAAATAATGACTTCATATAACTATTTTATAGTCACTTCTCAATATTTTTTAAGGCATTTTTTAAGGAACCGGGTGATGAATTTTGGTAGGAACAAAGTTTGAAATATTAGTGTTTTAGTTAGCTATGGGAGTGTGAGACAGTATCTTTCTTTAAAATAGAGTATGAATGTTTGTTATTTACTTACAGTTACATATAGTTTTTTATTAATATTGTTTTTTATAGATATAAATTAATACTTTTAATATCTTAATATAAGACTTTATGCGTTGTTGTTTTGAAAAATAAAGTGATTCAATTGGTATGCCATTTATAAATTTTAAATGTTTTTATAAATACATTAACAAACTTATGAATCTTTTAATTTCAGATTTGAGTACCGCAACTATGGAGATAAATGGAGATAGATGTTAGATATGAAAGGCAAATAAAAGCTATAGTGAAGGAGATTTTATTATTTTGAAGAAAGTTAAAGGAGAACGTTGATGTTCAAATTTTATTAAAGGAGAAAAACTACTTGACTGGAGATAAATGTGAGATATTAAAGGCGAATAAAAACTATATTAAAGGAGAACTTGTTATTTTGAAGAAAATTAAAGGAGAACGTTGGAGTTGAAATTTTATTAAAGAAGAAAAACTACGTGATACTTTAAAGTAAAAACTTCAGTTAGTGGTGTATACGTTGTCACGGGGTGGATTTTCTGGCTAAGGCACGTTTCACCTGCGTACCTTAGCGGTTCAATTCCGTATCTCTCGGTTCAATTCCCGGAGATTGAGTTGCCAGATTAGGTAACAGACGCTTCAACGTCGTGCAATGTTAACCTAACCTGGTGACTTACCATGCAACAGGCAAGTCGAAGACTTGCGCTTTGTTTCTCACCAGTGACTCGAACTCTCCTCTCGTTCACTGGTTCGTGTGCCGGCTGCTCACATGAAACGATACGTTTTCTCTTACGTAACGACCGCGGAGGCGGCGAGGAGCGGGGAATGACAAAGGTAGCGAAATAATAACTCGAGCAAGTTAAAGTTAAGAATAAAAGACTATTGTTTATTAAATAAAGGAAGTTGAGGTTTGGTAATAGATCAGTAATATCAAAGAAATGAATTTAGGTTCGCGTATTCCCTACCTAAACGGTGCGCGAGCACGTTACCTCTGACGTCAGCTGCCTCGGAGACTGACGTCACGCTCGTGGTAATTTACGCCGCGCAAATGAGGTATAATACGCCTCACGTGTGCGGTACTCTACGCGCGCGCTCATCGAGTAAAGCGATGAAGTGTGAGAGCAGTCGCGATCGCCGCGCGACGCACACGCGTATAATTGTGAGAGAGAGGGTAGATGGCGGTTTTACACGTGTGCGCACCTGTTGTGCGCACTCACCGGCTTTGAAAAAGCCGGTGGTTTGACCTCGCGTTTAACCTTGATGAAGTGCGAACCCGATGCCTACACTCTCTCCTCGCACTTGCTCTCACCGCACGAGAACGCCTACTCGAAGCCGATGTCCAGGTACAACGAGCCGTTACGCGTTATTACTCGCGTCGCGGATGGTACGTGCACGCTTACCATGTTAGGTCTTTGGCGAATTTGACTCGGTGGCCTAGCATCCTCGCGTGCATCCTCTCGACTCATCTGGCATCGTAGCTGGGTTCTTCATGATCTCTCGAACTGTAGCAATGCCAGGCGATCGGCTCTTCTGCTCGCGGAAGTCACTTTTATTTACAGTACAGCAGGTAGAATCAGCCTGCCGTACAGTCTCGGTATACTTCACGTACTTCCCACGTAAGTACGTGAAGTCACACTTTTCCGGCAGAATAAATGGCCTCAGTAAAGCACACTACTTCTTTACTGAGGTTGAACGAGTGACAAAACACATTGTCACTCGCGAAATTCGCGATAAAAAAATCTGCGAACTCGCACGCGTGTATCTCTCACGAGCGGTAACAACAAGATTGATGCCGGGCTCTCTCGCGCCGGCTCGGTCGTCGTCTCGTCGATGCAGCTCCAATTCTGAATTGACGCGTCCTCTAGCGTTCGTTACCACGAACTTACTAATTACCGACGCCGGTACGGTAGGCCGTGACAACGTTAAATTGAATTTTGTGATTATTATCGAATTATATGGTAATACGGCAACTGATTGAACATTAAAATCTAACAGATATTATTCAATAAGTAATAAAGGAGAGTTTATAAAGGAGAATAAGTCTACGTAGAAATGTAAAATATTAAATATAACAATTTTTTGTCTTTATCATATTGTAATTCATACTGTAATTTTGTGAATAAAATATTTATTAATATAATTATGTGTTTGTTTACTCTAAACTTAAATATTTATATTCATATATACAATTCTATTCATTTCTCACAATATTTGTTTTCTTGAACTTTTACAAATTCTTTTTCCCAATTTTACTTTTTTTTTAATTTTTTTTATAATAAAATGGGGAGAAAGAAAAAAAATAGAACAGAAGAAGAAGAATTGGAATATAAAAGAATTAAACTCAAAAGAAATAAGGCATATAAAAAAAATTACTTAAAAAGACTTTCTCAACAAGAAGTTGCAGTTCGTACTGTTAGTGATTCGAACGTATTGAATGACGAATATGAAGAAGTGCCAATTTAGTAAATTTCAGTGATTGTCGACCTGGTCCTTATTGTTTTAAAATACAAGGACAAATTTATTATCAGATGAATACTGCTTTGCACCCTGAAATCAACGAAAAGCTTTCGTATGGCCAACTTTTCATTGTTGATGCTAATGAAGCAATTAAGCATCGAATGGCGGCTTTTAACGCAGGCGTATATATAGATCTCATGCAAATACTTGAAAATATCATGCGTGAATATAATATCTTTGCTCAATCATCTGAAATGATGGGTCACGAACTAAGAAAACAAGAAAAATCTCAGTTAGATAACGAGTTACAATTAATTTTTTCATTGAAACTAGGAGAGCACGATAAAAGACGTTATAATTTTGAAAGAACGAATGAGGTTGCCGCTATATTTTCTACCACTGCTGATGGAGAAATACCAGATGCTTATGTGATCATACGGAATAAAAATACTAAACAATTGCAAAGTGTCAGTTCGATGGATCCAAACGTTGAACCATGGATTTATCCTTTATTTTACCCTCATGGTTCACAAGGTTGGCACAGGAATATGTTATACAAAGATGGAAAGAGGAGAGTATCTAGAGCCGCATACACAAAATATAAAATTGGTATTAGAGATGAATTTAATCCTTTAATCAGAGGTCGTCGTTTGTTTCAACAATATTTAGTTGACTCTTATGTTAAAATCGAGAAAGATCGTATAGAGTATTGCAAATCACATCAAGCAGAATTGAGAGTTGCATCCTACAAAGGTGTTATGGATTATTTAGACAAAAAAACAAGTAACAATGAAAATGCAAGGATCAGAAAAATTCAAATTCTACCATCAACTTTTGTAGGATCCCCACGTTACATGTTACAGTGTTATCATGATGCTATGACTCAAACACAAAAAAAAGGTAAACCAGATTTATTTATTATAATGACTTGCAACCCACGTTGGCAAGAAATAGAAGATCATTTATTCCCAGGACAACAGGCATCAGATAGACCTGATCTCTGTACTCGAGTATTTCATTTAAAGAAAAATGCTTTACTTGATTTTATTAAGAAAGACAAATTTTTTGGGAATGTAGTAGCGTACATATATGTAATAGAATTTGAAAAACGCGGGTTACTACATTGTCATTTATTAATAACGTTATCTGAACGTTGTAAACTTACTACTGTGGAAAAAATAGATAATTTTATTTCCGCTGAAATACCTGACCCAGATCTCCATCCTGAACTATATGATATTGTCATGAAAAATATGATACACGGACCTTGTGGAGATTGGTGTATCGTTGATGGAATATGTTCAAAAAAATTTCCAAAGCAATTCCAAAATGAAAATGTAATTGACTTTAATAGCTATCCTATCTATTGTCGAAGAAATACTGGAAAAACGCTCGCACGTCCTAATAATTATCAAGTAAACAATCGTCACGTCGTTCCTTATTGCCCAACGCTATCCTTGATGTTTAATTGTCATATAAATGTTGAAGATTGCTCAAGTATACAATCTATGTCATATTTGCATAAATATATATATATACAAAGGACATGATGCTGCATCTGTAATAATTACCAATAATGCAAATAATGAGACAATTATTGAACATGATGAAATTAAACAATTCATTGAAACCCGTTATGTTGGTCCATCTGAAGCGGTCTGGAAATGTTATCAAAACCATTGCATGATAAAAGTCATATTATTGTGCGACTACCAGTACATCTTCCAAATTTTCAAAATGTTACCATTCATGCTAATCCTGATGAACAAGAAATTGAGACTGCACTGGAACAAGTAACAATGTTAATGGATTATTTTGCTCTTAATTCAAGAAATCTTGATGCTCGCAATTATTTTTATTCTGATATTCCTGTGCATTATTTATTTAAGAAACAGAATGTTAATGGAAAAAAAGAAAGGAAGTGGAACAAAAAAAAGATATACTGATTGCATAGGTCGTATGTATACCGTTAGTCCAGCTCAAGTTGAGTTATTTCATTTGAGAATTCTGTTACTGAGAGTAAAAGGAGCTACAAGTTTTGAACATTTAAAAACAGTAAATGGAGAAATTCAAGAAACTTTTACAGCTACCTGATTAGCATTAAATTTTATTGAAAACGATCAAGAATGGGAATATGCAATGAGAGAAGCTGCAGTTTTTATGATGCCAAGGCAACTTCGAAGTTTATTTGTTCGTATTCTGATGTATTGTAATCCATTGGAACCAGATAAATTATGGGATAATTTTAAAGATTTTATGTCTGAAGATTTTAACAGACACTTTTCGAAAGAAGACAGTTATTCACAAGCAGTTGTTAATATTCAATGTTTACTTCAACAAGAAGGTAGATCTATTGCTGAATTTCCGAAATTACAAAATTTAATACAAATAATAATTAACGATAATTCATTAATCATTAATAGTGAAGAAGCTTTGGCAGAAGATCTTTTAAGTATCGGCAATGACCGAATGAATAAATTAAATGAAAAGCAGAAAGAAATAGCTGACAAAATTTTAAGTTCTGCATTCAATATAAACTGCATTTCAATAGAAAACCATTGCTTTTTAGGCACGACCGCTTCTCGGGAGAGCCTTATATTTTCGTCAGGGCAAAAATTGTAACACTTCAAATTCTGAAAATTTACAACATAAAAACTATTTTCCACCCAAAAGAAGTACATTTTAAGCGTTTACAGAGATGTATGTATGTCTGTACGTATGTATGTGATCAAGTAACCCGATTATCTCAGCGAAATTTCGACGGATCTAAACGGGCTTTGGGGAATATACTCGTCTAATTATAAGTAACTGACAGTTCTCTACCGAGCCAAATCGATCGACAAATAAAAAAACGCCAGAGCAAATAAAAATTTGAAAAAATCGATTTTTGAGCATACGGTGAACAAAATTAAATTTAAGTCAAAAACAACAAATGCATCTGAAATAAAATTACTGATATATTAAAAAAAAAAAAAATATATCAACAGCGATATATATAAACTTCTTTCTGAAATACGACCTTACTAAAGAAGTTAATTATTTTATTTTAATTTATTTACACTTTATTTAATCCAACTAAAAAAAAAAAGAAATTTTACTTTAATAAAATTGTAGCTATAAAATAGATAGAAAAAAAAACCGCTGCCAATTCATTGGCCCGTAGCTTCCTCAACCGTAATTTGTTGATTCCATTAATTAATTTTTAATAACAAAATTTATAATTTTTTAAAAAATTTATTGCATAATTATAATTAAATTCATTTATGAATATTAAAAATTGTTAATTTTTAAATTTATTTATTTATTTATTATTTATTTATATCAAATTTATATAAATTTTGAGCTGATAAATAAAGTTATCATTTGAAATAGAAGTAAAATATCTATATTTTATAATAAAAGAAATAGCTATCACGGTTGTTTTGTTATTAACAAAAACGTGTTTTTTTTTATATTTCATAATTCATATTTTTTAAGAAAAAAAAAATTATAGCTATCATTGTTCTTTTGTTATTAACAAAAGCGTGTTTTTTTAAAAAAGTTCATAACTCACAAATAAATTATAATAATGCAGAATATAATGCATTCATAATGCATAATTCATAATTATAATAGATTATAATAGATATAATTTTTAAACATTTTAATTCATTTTGTTACACATCATTTGAGTTATGAGTTTTAAAAAAAAACACGTTTTTGTTTTTGATGATAACTAAAGAACCGTGATAGATAGAAAATTAACTTTTTTTAGAAAATATAGGTATTTTAATTCTCTTTCGAATGCCACCCACCCCATTCAAATACATTGAGCCGTTCTCGAGAAATTACAATTTTAAAAAATGTCAAAAAATTTTTAACCTCAAATATCTCTGAAATTTATGGACCAATCATTTTGCCCAAAGAACTCGACCGAGAAGTATAAAAAATCTACCTCTAAAAGGAATTTTGAAGCCATTAATTCAATTTTGCTCTTGTAATCGTTGGACATACAAAACTGATTTTTTTCATTTTTCAATTTTTTACTCAAAATCTAGCCTACAGAATGTATTCAAATTTTAACAGATTATAGCTATTAATAATCTGTATTATCCTGATTTTTCTCAAAAAAATTGACCGTTAAGTTTAGGAGTTATAAGCTTCTAAAAGAAAAACACGTTTTTGTTAATAACAAAAGAACCGTGATAGCTAGAAACTTTTTTTTGTTTAGAAAATATAGGTATTTTAATTCTCTTTCGAGCGCCACCCATCAGATTCGAATAACTCGATCCTATCATTAAAAAAATCAAAAACAGTTTTGAGAAAATCGAAAATTTGAAAAAAAAACAAAAACTCATCGTCCCAATTAAAAAACGGATTTTTGACCCGCCATCACGCAAAAAAAAAACAAAAAAATGAGACCTGTCCGGTCAAAATCAACCGAGTAGAAGCTGAGATCCGGCGTATACACACACACACACACACACACACACACACGCGCGCACACACACACACACACACACACATCCATACAGACATTTTTCAAAAACCATGTATTTTGATTCCTAACACCTCGGAACAGAATTATAACATGTTTTTACAACAACTCAAAAATTTACTATCACAAAGCTTCATCTAGGAGGAAGCAAAAAATCGAGGTATCAATCTTGGTACAGAAATTGACAATTTGTTGGTATGGACTTCCTTAATATATATAATTTTACAACAATTATTATAATAAGAAAGGTTTGACCCTGCTTGCTACTAAAGTAAACAATTCGAATTCAAAAACGAATTCATAGATTTCATTTATTTCTCAATTAAAAATTTTGCTTCCTCCTAGAGGAAGCTTTGTGACATTAAATTTTTGAGTTGTTGTAAAAACATTTTATAATTGTGTTCCGAGATGTTAGGAATCAAAATACATGGTTTTTGAAAAATGTGTGTGTGTGTGTGTGTGTGTGTGTGTACGCCTAGATCTCAATTTCTACTCGGTCAATTTTTATCGGGCAGGTCTCATTTTCCGGTCAAAATCCGTTTTTTTTTTATTGGGGCGATGTGTTTTTGTTTTTTTTCTTCAAATTTTCGATTTTTCTCAAAACTGCTTTTTGATTTTTTTTTAATGATACGATCGAGTTATTCGAATCGGATGGGTAGCATTCGAAAGAGAATTAAAATACCTATATTTTCTAAAAAAATTATTAACAATAACGTGTTTTTTTTTTAGATGCTTATAACTCCCAAACTAAACGGTCAATTTTTTTTGAGAAAAATCATAATAATGGATAATATAAATAAATATAATCTGTAATGTTTTAATTCATTTTGTTGATTAGTTTTTTAGAAAAACATTGAAAAATGAAAATTGATTTTTGTATATCCAACGATTACAGGAGTAACAATGACTTAATCGCTTCAAAATTCTTTGTAGTCGTAGATTTATAAATTTTGTTATTAAATATTAATTAAAGAAATCAACATATTAAGGTTGAGGAAACTACGGGCCAATGAATTGAAAGAGGTTTTTTAATTAATGAATAAATATCGATACAAAATTTATCGTACTAATACATTACGATACAAGTGCGATAAGTGGCCCATTATTTCATGGCGTAAAGTTAAGGCCCGAGCGTAGCGAGGATCCTTTCACGGCGTGTAATGTGTTACTTAACGCATTAGTATCGTACAATTTTTTATAACACTGTCTGCCTTAAGTCCGCTGTCACGCCTATCCGTGCGCTAAGCAATTCATTATCGCACCGTGACGTTAGCGCACGAGCGTAGCAAGTGCGATAAACACGGTGAAATAATGGACTGCATATCGCACGGATATTTTTTTTTATTAAATTATACCTACTTCTAGAAAGATGAAATTTGCTTAAAAAAACATACGATGCCTGAAATACATTATAGAAGCAGAGTTCTATTATTTTTATACTTAAGCACATTTACGCCAACTAAACATCGACAACACTGAATGATGAGTACACCTGCTAAATCTGACTGGTGGCTTTTGTAACATTACAGGAGCAGGATTAATTTATCTTTTCATGTTGTAAATTTCAGACTAATTAATTAAATAGGTTTTCTCTTATGAAATCTGAAGGGCCATGTAGTGTGACCCTGTCCGAAAGATTTATAGAGTATGCTTAAATAAATATTCTGGAAACCTGTCAGAATTATGAAAAGTTCACTATAACCTCTAAAAGTCAATTAATACTGGTAGTTAATGGATAAGCTCATTGTTCATTAACTACTACAATTCGACTGAATTTTACAGATTAAAATAACTTTTTTCACAATTTTTACACGTACTCAGATTTATTGTTATGGCGGGGCAAGCTATAGATGTATAGAAGTTTTAGACACACTCACACTACACTACACTACCGTATACGAACCAAAATTAAAAACTTAATAAGAAAATTCATCCGGCTCCTACAATATAAAAGCCACTTGTCAGATTTAGCAGGTGTATTGAGCATTCAATATTATCGATATTTACTTTGAGGTGATGTGTCCGTACTTAATCCAAAAGACTAAGAATGATAGAAACCGGCTTCAGTAATGCATCTCAGACATTCCATGTATTTTTGAGTTGACTCTATCTTTTTGAAAGTACATGTAATTTAATAAAAAAAATAAAAATACAGTTCTATAAAAAATACACAAGCAGTGCCTGAATTAAATCTGAGAAATTGCATGACTTACTTCTTGTAAGTTTGAAAAGACATCCTCAAAGTAAATATCAACCACATCAATGAATGAGGAATAGATCTATGAAATTTGACCGGTCGCCTCTTATAGTTGCTACTTTTTCTGAAAGGATAATAAAAATCCTGAAACAAAAAATGAAGCTATAGTAATTGTTGAAAGCAGTAGATTACTGAAATAATAATTATTCAAAGAAGAGACCACAAAGTGATCACAGTGAATTAAAATAAATACAGACTAGACTCTTAGGATGCCCACTTAAACATAGTTTTTTACGATATGTTTTGACCTTGAAGAGAGACGAAAATAAATCGTCCGAAACGTTGGATAAATAATTGGTATTTGTTTTTCTTTACTACATGGGCAGTAGAAACCATTAACGTCCTATCCTACAATATATTCTAATCTGACTGCCATTTGCTGCTAAAAAAACTATATATGTCAATCAATCCAACATATAGTCCCAATAAAAAACGGTAACTGCAGGTGTTTAGGACGCCGTGATGTCGTCTGCAGGAGCTCTTCGCTCTAGGCCAAAAACATAATTACAACAAGAATAACTTGGCGACGGAGGGAGTACAGAGAAGTCACACTCCTGTCAAAGGGGTAGAAAATTATTGCAGGATAGATACTAGCTTAAAAGTATAAACCAATAAACTTTCTTACAGTAAGTTACTCACCAGATAATTTTTTCAACGAGTTCAGAGGTTGTCAATGTCCACATAAAATATGTCAATCAATCCAACATATAGTCCCAATAAAAAACGCTATCTGCAGGTGTTTAGGACGCCGTGATGTCCGCCGTGTGAAAAACATAATTACAACAAGAATAACTTGGCAACGGAAGGAGTACAGAGAAGCCACACTCCTGTCAAAGGGGTAGAAAATTATTGCAGGATAGATGCTAGCTGTAAAGTGAACGAGAAAACATGCTCACAGCAAACTACTCACAATATAGTGTTAGCGTGTCGATAAGATCATTCATAGCACTATATATTTACCAAGATATGTTGAGAGAATTGAAAGGGATCTTTGCACTCAAAAGTCGAGAAAGCGCATGTGTATTCTCAACTAAGACCTCCTCACCCTCACTTAAAGTTTACCAGAATGTTCACACACAATACAATACATACAGAGGGATTGTGTATGCAATTTCAGATCGACTCAATCAGCCGGTACGGAGAAAATGACATTTTTCTCAAAAATTTCTTGAAAAAGACACAGAAATTGCAATATCTCCAGACTTGCTGATTATGTAGATCTGAAACTTGATATACTGTCTCTCAGCATGTATTCCATCATGTATGGAAAGTTTAAGATACTTTGTTTACTTCTCAATAATTAAATTTTGCTTATTTGAACGATTGAAGTTGTCTTTTAATTCAAATTTATTTATTATGTTACAAAATAATTGCTTTCTTTTACATTTTCTTACCCAATATTTTATTTTTAATACTTTGATTTTGAATTATAGTTTAAATAGCAATTGCTTTTGTTATTTTAATTGATTTTTTCGAAAAGTTGTGACCGTTCTGTTTCATTAATAACATTTTGTTTATTATTTTGTATATTAACATGTCAGACAGCAAATTCCATTATTTTACTTAAATTTTCAATTTTTTAATTATTTTGAGACTTACTGCCAGGCTGTATCTATGTTCAATGTTGAACTTGGAAGCATTGAAGTATTCGTATGACAGAACATAAAAATAACTATTCTAAAAATTTTATGAAAAATAACTTTTATTTAATGCACATTAATCAGTAATACATATTATTCAACATATAAAGAGCAATATTATATTTTGAACTGCAAACACAAAGATGTTTTTAATATTATGGTAACATCATTGAACAAATATTGGAAAAGTAATAATTTAGTAGTACATATAGTACATATAAAATATAAAATCTTGAAAGATTACGAATTGTAAACACCAAAAATGATAAATTGAGAATATTCTTAATCAAATTTCTGAAGAAATAACCTGTAACAAAATTTAGATTATAAATATATATGTACAATATGTCTTAAAAATTTTTAAATATATTTACCATTATCTAAAGAACGATTTGGAAGAATCATCTTGACATATACTTGTGTACAGGCTTGCCTTCCCAGCAGGCTTCAGTTGGTGATGATTCTTTTGTCTTTATTTTCTTCAATTTGTGCTTTTCAAATAACAATTATAATTCAAATCTAAAACATAATGATATTTATTAGACAATAAAAAATAATTCCATATGATTGAAAAAATCACACATACCTGATGTTTCTGATAAAAAGATCATCTCCAAGTTTCAGCAGCTCGGAAGGACTTTCCCAACAGCATTAAGTTATATGCCAAATGAAAAATAACATTTCCAACTCAATGCAAAAAAGAATCCACCTTATTTTTCTGATTTGAATTTTTGTACCTTAAATAAAATGTGAATTAAAAAAAAAAAATAATTACAAAATCTTTTAATTATATCGATGGAAAATTTACCTTCATCGAGCCATTAACCTCTGTAAGGACTCTTTTAGGCATTTTATTGCCAGCTAATACTTCTCCGAGAGTCTTTTTCTGATCGGAAGCTAAACTGATGTCAGCTTCCCTCTCTACCCAAAGATAAGGGCATTGCCCATATTTAATCATCCCTCTAACTTTTACATGAGCTCCTATCCCAAAATCTGCTCATGTCGCAGATTATAGGCATTCGTACTTCTAACTTATAACACTTGCAATCGGATATTGAGCCTTGGAACCTTGGAACTGGGCAGGGATGTTTCATTAATTAAATTCCTAATGTAACTTTCTACAACTAAAAATTAAAAATTAAAAAGTTATATTTTTATTAAAAACAACAATATTAAAATTATATATATTTTAACACATACCAATAGTTCCTTTCAATTTTACAGAATCTTCTATCGTTGTTTCAATAATTGCTAAATTATTGTCTTTTATAAATCCTGGAGATTTTCTTAATAACCTCACAGTTGTATTTGATGATATTATTAAGTCGAAAAGACATGTGCTGATACTCTTTGATCCTTCCTTATACTTAGCGAATGCTCCATCAATGTGAATGATCTATAAATAATATATAAAAGTTTTTGTTCATATTAATATATCTAAATAAAAATGAGAATAAGAAAGAAATTATAAAGTTTTACTTACGTTTCCAGACATAATGATGCTTTTAATATTACTTATGATTAGTTCACCCCATACAAGGATTTGAACAATATCATCTTCTTTGTTTGTGATTCTTAATTTTAACAAATTGCTTTTCCTCATTTCGACTTTATCTATGATGCCAATTAGTTCACTATAAAATGCAAATACAAAATAAAATAATTAAAATATGTTAGTAGGGATCAACATTTTACCTCTTTCGTAATGTACTATAGTATACTTACACTGTTTTTTCGTATAAGACGATTTGATTAAGTAGTTCTTTACTAAATAGTAAAGGATTCAACATCTTTAATATTTGAATAATGTTCCTCATCTATGTGTGTGGTATCCATTTTTTTAGAGACAGTTGTTTTAAACAAAAAGTTGAAAGAACTTCCAACGTGTGCAAACCGGAAAGAGACGCACTTATTTTACTTCCTTCTTTTGTCTTTAACCGTGAGGCGTGAGCGTACAATTGTGGGTATGTTCCGATGATAGCTCCGTCAGTTACGGCGTTGGGAGAGGGACTAACTGACGGAGCATGCCGGAGAATCATTCCGCATCAGGCTACCGCATCAAGACTGCGATAGGAGGCAACCCCATGCCGGATTACGGAACGATTCTCCGGCAAGCTCCGTCAGTTATACCCGGAGCATGACACGGAATATTATTTTTTTTTTCAAGTATTTTTAAGTAAAGATTAAATAAAGATTTCATACAGTAAAGATTACGAAGTAAAGATTAGTAAAGATTACTTTATATTATACAAAACACGCCTTTATTTTCGCCATGACAAAAAAATTCCACGCGCGCGGTACGCGCGCTAATGAATTTCTAGTACTATAAACAATCATCCGTGATATTGTGTGTATGTATATATGGGAGCGTCCAGCAGAAACGGGCCACCGAGCGCGCGCGGTGCCTGTTTTCGCGTAACAGGCGCTCTGTTTAACTCGTTCATAATCGTATGCTGCGTCTTTGAAAAAAAACCAAGGACCAATATCGATAGATTTTTTCCTGCTCTTTCAAATGGTGCCATTGTTTTTATTGCGAAACGCTTTCTTCCGGACGAAAACTCGAGTTGAATATTGAAAGCCATTTTTCTCAAAGTATATCATGTTTTTTTCAAAATAAACTACACCATTGGAAAGTACAACTCTTAAGCTTCAAAACCCTATCTTGGAGAAGTTGGAGAAATAAAGGGTTTAAAAGTAACAACATGAAAATGAAAAAGACAGCGCCGAGGGTCCGCGCGAGCCCCTCGCGCCCGTGCGTACGGCACGTTTAAGTGCACGCTCTATTCAATTCGCTAATAATCGTGTACCAAGTCTCTGAAAAAAGAACTAAGGACATATATCGATAGATTTTTTCCTGCTCTTTCCAATGGTGCTATTATTTTTATTCCGAAATGCTTCTGTTCGGGATTAGTACCCGAAGTGCCCGCTAGATGGCAAGCACCAAGCGCGCTACCTTGAATGAAAAACATCACCCCGCGGGCTTAAATAGAGGCCTGCGTCGCCCACTAGCCAGGTGCTTTATGCACATGCCTTATTACTTTGCCCCTTTGTCTTATTGCCTTAATAAAAAAAAGCTTAATAAAATGTCTAACATTTTAAATCGTTGCTGTAATCCATTTGATGAAATAAAGCATTCATCGAAACTTAGGTTTGTTTCCGATAAACTTAGAGCTTGTTATCTAGATCAACTAGATCCACAAAATTATGTCCACGCATTGGCATTGTAAGTTACAAAACATTTTATATTTACAAAAAAGAAAGGGCGAAATAGCACATTGCGTGTATTAACCCGCCCTTGAGCATAGCGTAAAAAGTTCGGGCAGCCGCTGTCTTTTTGATCTTACTATTTTTGAACTTTTCATGTTTCAACTTAAAAATATAATATTTTATACTTTAAGACTTGTACTTTTGAAGAATATAATTCATTTTGAAGAAAAGACTGATATTTTATTGAAAAAATAGAGTTTAAACATTCAAATGGAATTTTCAACTAGAAGGAAGCATTTCGGAATAAAAATAATAGCACCATTGGAAAGAGCAGAAAAAAATCTATCGATATATGTCCTTAGTTCTTTTTTCAGAGACTTGGTACACGATTATTAGCGAATTGAATAGAGCGTGCACTTAAACGTGCCGTACGCACGGGCGCGAGCGGCTCGTGCGGACCCTCGGCGCTGTTTTTTTCATGTTGTTACTTTTAAACCCTTTATTTCTCCAACTTCTCCAAGATAGGGTTTTGAAGCTTAAGAGTTGTACTTTCCAATGGTGTAGTTTATTTTGAAAAAAAACATGATATATTTTGAGAAAAATGGCTTTCAATATTCAACTCGAGTTTTCGTCCGGAAGAACGCGTTTCACAATAAAAACAATGGCGCAATTGGAAAGAGCAGAAAAAAAATCTGTCGATATAGGTCCTTGGTTTTTTTCTCAAAGACGCAGTATACGATTATGAACGAGTTAAACATAGCGCCTTTTACGCGAAAAAAGGTAACGCGCGCGCTCGGTGGCCCGTTTCTGCTGGACGCTCCCATATATCTTATATATTGAGAGATGCGTAAGGTTAGGTCGTTATGTATGGGCATGCGTTCGTGTGTGTGTATATATAAATAATATATATATATATATATATATATATCACGTGACAGGAAGTCGCAACACCGGATGAAAGTCTGAAACTATGGAGAAAATTTAGAATCGGAATGTGGACATAAAAAAATTCAGCTCTCTATATCTTTTAAACTAGATAATCTTTTTAAATAAAATCTTTTGATTTGAGTAGAGCAATGAAATGGCTCTCGATTAAGAGGATATGTTATATAGTTGAAACTAACGCAATAGGGATAAGTGCATTGATTTTTTTCTCGTACATCCATTTCAATGTATATCATCGCGCAGTTACTCCTAAGGCTCTTCTATACTTGCCTTCGGAGCGCTCCCGCGCTCCTTGATATTTTACTTTTAATAAAAAGTAATTATATAATAACAATTAATATTTTATAATAATATCAATTAGCTTCTATTCATTAGATCAGTCAATCATTTAACTCACCCATTCTTTTCCCAGTTCCATCCTTTTTATTTAACTGTAAATACGAGCAAAATACTCGAATATAAATTGCACAATAAGTATAAGAGTTTATAAGCGACTTCATTAATTACGTTATTTCGGTAAAAAAAACTTACACGAATATAAACCAAATATATATTATACACATCAAAATATTTATTTCAATGGTACTAATTGTAAGTATTCCGCGCCCAAGGAGCTGCTAACCCCCGATAATGCTGTTATTAGAAAAATCCTGAAACAAGTCAACTTTGATTTTTAATTTTAACAATAATTATTTAATTTATTGCAAATATTATATACAAAAATAACTAAAAAAATTAAGTTTTTTCAGAAATAAAATATAAGGGTAGCTACCCACGCGATCAAACAACCATTGCTAATTTGGCATTTCAAAGAGAAATATTTTCCATTTTGTATCATTTGAAATTTTAATCTGAACTTGGGATATCTAAAAAAAACCTATTTTAGAGGTGAGTTTTAGGGGTGCGTTGTACCCCTTTAATAATAGGAAAATGGACCCATAAAAAAAATTAGCCCAAATAAAAATAAATTATGCATTACATAACATAAAATATTCTTTTTAACGGTTCGAAAGTATTTTGCGCCTAAGGGGTTGTTTACCCCCGATAACGCTTGTATTTGCAAAAGCCTTGAAACACGTCAACTTTAATGTTTTATTTTAAGCCCAAAAATGATTTTTATAATAATCAATTAATTTTATTGTAAATATTATATACAAAAATAGTTTAAAAAACAAGGTTTTTCTGAAATAAAAAGTAAGGTTTGCCACCCCCGGGGACCAAATTATACTTGCTAGTTTCGTCATTCAAAGAGAAGAATTTTCCAATTTGTTTCATTTCAAAACATTAATTAGAACTAAAGATATTAAGAAAAACCCCGTTTTCGGGGGTAAACTTTACGAGCGGTTTTCACCCCTTTAATATCGGATTGGGCTGATAAAAAAAAATACGTGTCTCTTATTTTTCGGTACTCTGCAACATATCAAAAATTCAGGAAAATCAGAGGCGGACACCTCGATCCGTTTCCTTGTTAGACATTCCCTTCTGCAAACTTGACTTTGGAAAATAATCGTTTCTTTAGGAAGGACTGAATATCTTCGGACTTCCTTTAGAAATTAGGTTGTCGACTTCGCTTGAAACCTTCAAAATAAAGTTTTACCGGCACCTCATCACTGAAAACAGTCACACTTAAAATGCCTCCTCTTTACCAATTGCAGTCATCTACCTCTAGTCTCGTCCGTGTGATTCATGGTTTTTCCTTAGACCACCCTGGGGCGAATGCCGATACTTTTTAATAAGGCCCAATGGATTGCCACTTCTGTTTCCATCCATCTAGCTGCACACCTCTACGTCATTTTAACTTTACTTTGATTTTTTATGATAAAAACTATTATTTATAAAGCTGTTATTTTTCATCATATTTGTGGTGCCAAGGAAGAAGGGAATAAGTCAAATTTTTATGGAAATCGAGTTAAGGCCATTTTTCACATTTTTAAAGTCCGATACACTATTTTTTGAAGTTTTTTTGGTAAAAAATTCGTTATTCTGCAGTTACAACGTAATTGTAAAAGGGAACATGTTAGCACTTGCTTTTAAGCTTCAGCATTTAAATCCCAATATCTCGAAAACTTTTCCAAGTAACTTTGATTCCTTTTTTCTTGGCACCACAGGTATTAACAAGTATCATGTATCAGGCTAGCTAAATAAGTTATTAGACGTTATAAATAAACAAACATAAACCATTTGATAGTGGTCCGGAACATGTTAAAAAAATAAAAATAAATGTGATTAGAAAAATATTCCGCGGATTAGTATCTTCATTCATTTAGAAATTATGAACGATGAAAGTTATTACATATAATTATAGTTTACGGATTATTCTTACCTGCACACAAAGTACCTAATAACATTTGCATGACATACTATAATAGTAAATTGATCATTTTCTTCTAGATAATTAACTCTGTGTACATATTTTCGGAAAGCTGCTTCTATTCTGGATTCATCTTGGAAAAACTGAAAAGTGTAATTAACAATATTAGTTTATAAAGTTATTCATATTTTTGGACAAGAAACTATGTTATAAATATTGTATTTATAAGGAAAATTTATGATAGAACATTACACCAAGTGCGCAAAGTAGGTTATTCCTGCACTAGTATTGTTTGTCTCACTTCACTCGGGTAACGAGAACACGAATGCGAAAATCACCTGCTAGCAAAGAAATATCGACGTAGGTCAAGATCGCTTTAGTACGATAGTAATAATTCAATCAGGTAGCATATAGCCATTTTAGGTCGGGTACCGGTCTGTTTCGCACGCCGGGTTGATGCATCCCGCTTGGTTGACCGAGCCGATTTGGCTCGATTCTCTGCCCGTCCTAAAACAGTTCTGGACTACAGAACTAAATTACTACCGCGCCTCACCAAGCTGACCCACGTTAATGTTACTTTTTGTGTGTACGCGTACGAGAGACGTATAATATTTTTCTGAAGGTGTAGTGCATAGTTCCATTAAGAATTATAATTATATTTTATAAATTATAGAATCAGCTAACTAAATTTAAAAGAAACACCGAGATACTGAGAATTAAGCAGGTCCCATTGACTAAACTAACTCGTCATCAAAATATGATGTTATATCTGAGGTCATTAATATACTTGTTAATGTTCGCTCGGTTTTAGTGCATATTTTGTATAAGATAACTGAATCGTAAATGTCCACCTTGAGACAAAAACTTTTCCTTCGCACGATTTTAAGAACATTTTTTTCGTGTGTGTGTGTGCGTGTGTGTGTGGATGGGTCTGTGGGTGTGTGTGTGGAAGGTGTGTGTGCGGCCGATATCTCTAGAAACATTCCACCGATTTTAGTTGAAGAAGACTTATTGTCTTTTTTTCGATAGAGATTCTCACTCGCTGATTGGTTTGAGTTTTTATAGATTTTATTTTGTTTTATAACCAAAGAACAATTTAAAATGTTTCGTTTTTTTACGTTACAGCTAATATTAGTTAACGCAAAAAACTTTTCTTGAGTGCACTTTAAATTACCTACGTTTTCTTTTTTTCCATTTTTAAATTATCTTCAGTCTATCATTTGTTATTACGGGAAATATGCTTTATACTTCTTTAACTAATTTCTCAAAAAATATTTGATTTTTTGATTATTACACTTATTGAGTACAACATCGTGTTAAAATTTAAAGAGATTATTTTCATTTGTTCTTGAGTAAAAAATTACGTAAAAAGAAATAGTTTTCTTTGTTGAATGTTAGCAAAATTAAAAATTATCCGATCATTATATTCAAATTTTCAGTGTGTGAATGTAATGCAGCCAGTATGCGGGCCCCAAGACCAAAAATTTAGAGGGCATTAAGACACACCTGGGGATAATATAATACAAATCGTTTAACTCATTTAGTCCCAACTGTCGTCAATTTTCACTAAATTTTCATCCAGTTTTTTTTTTCATATTATTTTTATTAAAAAAAAATTCAGAATTATGATATCCGACGTAAAATTTTATGCTCTTTCAAAATATGGTATCAGAATTTCTATAACATTAATGCGTAAAAAGTTATAAAAAATTTTTGCAAAAAAACAATTTTTTCTATTAAAAAAATATTTTTTTGATCGAAAATTTTTATACGAAACCGGTAGTATACACATCCTTTTATAGATAGAAAGTATTATCGAGTCATAAACTTAAAGATAGGTAGGGCCCGAAATAAAAAATTAAACATGACGGTCCCCAAAATGGCGACCGAAATAAAAATTTTATTTATAAACTACAGGACGGTTCAGCTTAAAAAGTATGAGCTATTTAAAAAAAATGCCAAGAGTGAAAAGTTCTTAGAATTCATCGAGAAATATACTGGAATTTTTTCAGATTTTGTTGGTGACATTTGGAAAAATTTGTTATTTAAATTTTTAGAAAATTTTAAAAAATTCAAATTTTCTGAAAAAATTCTAGCATATTCTTTGATAAATTCTAAGCATTTTTTGTTCTCTGCAATTTTTTCCATAAGTTGATTGTTTTCGCAGGAACAAATCATAAACTTTCTAAATGATGTATCCAGAATATTTTTTCCTGCGAAAACTATCAACTTATAAAAAAAATTGCAGAGAACAAAAAATGCTTAGAATTTATCAAAGAACATGCTAAAATTTTTTTAGAAATTTTCATGAACTTTTTATAATTTTCTAAAAATTTAAATAATAAATTTTTCAAAATGTCACCAAAAAATTCTAAGAACTTTTCACTCTTGGCATTTTTTTTAAATAGCTCATACTTTTCAAGCTGCCTCGTCCTGTAGTTCATCAACAAAATTTTTATTTCGGACACCATTTTCGGGAGCGCCATATTTAATTTCTTATTCCGGATTCCACCTATCTTTAAGTTTATGACTCGAAAATACTTTTCTATCCATAAAAGGATGTGTATACTATCGGTTTCATATAACAATTTTAGATCAAAAATATTTTTTTAATAGAAAAAATTGCTTTTTTTAGCAAAAAATTGTTTATAACTTTCGAATCACTAACATTATAGAAATTCTGATACCATATTTTGTAAGAGCATAAAATTTTATAAAAAAGTTATGCTAACTGCAGGAACAATCGAAACGTGAAAAAATACGCCAAAATCACGGTTTTTCTCATACATTATTGAAAATAACTTCTTAACTATACGTTTTACAGAAAATATTCATATGACCAAATTTATTCTCCATGAAAATTTCTACAAGGTGGAGTTAAATAAAAAAATAGAAATGCAATAATTACATAGCAAAATAGCAATAAACTCGCAAAAAAGCATGAAAAATAGGGTATTTTTGAAGCACTTGTAGAATTATTAAGGGATGGTCCTATCCTCTTGAAAATTTGTACACTGAAAAAAATTTAGCACTCCAGCTGACTCGATAAGTACATACGCTATGCCGAAAGTAGGGTCGAATGTTGTACCGCGGTTCGGCACATCTCCTGCCCCGTACTGGCACAGCTCCTGTCCCGTAAAAGCATCGCACGCCCCGTACTTGCACAGCTCCTCTCCCGTTAGGGATAAACGCTGTGCCAAAAGTGGGTGGTCTGACACACGCAGCGAAGGGGGCGCTGACGAACTGTGATGGAAACAGACGCCGTGCCAAATTTTTTTCAGTGTATGTAAGTACTTCAAAGCAATATAAATAAAGCCCCTAAAGCTGATTTCGATCAGTCGTATAGTTTTCGCACAATTCATTTGTTAACTAAACACGGTGGAAAAAATCACTATTTTGTTGCATTAATGCCAGAGCCGAACCGATTATCTAAAATCGGTCCTGATTTTTTTAAATACTCATAATGTTCCCAGCTATCATCTAGCATCGTCAGAATATGAATTTTATAATTGTTAATAATTTTTTAAGCAATTTTAAATGCTCGGAAAATTTTTTCCTTATAAATAATTACTTCTACGCTGCCATTTTACAAGTAAAAAAATATTATAACACATATAATGAAAGTTCTTGCAACCGCCTTTCATTTAAAACTACGCTGGTCTCGATTGAACATATAGATCGTGAGATATAAGTCTCCAAAGATGACGAGGGTTTATCGCTAAACTATTTACTTTTCAACAACAATCAAAATTGGTTTGATAGGATATTACGAGAACTCTTCTTATACAAATTTCTGAATTCACTGGACACGTCCTTTTAGTAATAAAAAAATAATAAACATTGCGAAGTTGGACGTCGGTGCGTGAAAATCAGGTGAAGGTGAGTGCCGAAACCGCGCTTTCAAAATGAACGCGTGACCTAAGCTTGTTATATCTCGGCTTCTATAACTCCAAGTGAGATCATTCACATGAAGAGTTGATGAGATCATCAACTCATTCTGTTGTCGAATTCGATTTTAAAAATCGATGCTTTATATGTGGAGAAGATGCATCGGATGCATTTATAGAAAAACAGAAAAGTATTCTGCAAAACAGCGAAATATCATTCGAATGGTTCAAATTAGTGAAGCAAAACAAACTCTTTTGAATATCTTTTTTAATTCTACGCATAAGTTATGCATTACAGATGCGCAAGATATCACGATAATTGTAATAAAGAGTTGTATAATACACTTAAAAAGAGTTATGAAGTCGAAGATTCAAATACTGCGAAAGCTGCTAAATTCGTAAGTGAATACATACTTGCAAATAAGGAAGAATGTCAATTTTGTATAAAAGCAATACTGCAAAATTTTGATAGCGATGAATGGCCCAACATGAAATATATAAAAAAAAACATTTATTTAATACTTTTGGAAATGATATCATGGAGCACGGGAGCGCTCCGAAGCCAAGTATAGAAGAAGCCTGAAGGAGCGACCCACACCATATATGGGGATATCTCCAGAACTTTTAATATTTGGTATTTCAAAGAAAAAAATTTGTTTCTTCGAGCACACCAACAGAACGGGTCTTGTTGCGTGTCACGGTGGTCGACAACATGGCCGCGCGTTCCCGCTCGTAGCGGCGTGGCGGCTTCGTCTCCTTCTTTATCTGCTTTTTACTTGATCCGCGTGGCGCTCTGCCGATCGCGGTACGTGTAAGCGCGCGAGATTGGAATCTTGCGACGCAGTATACGCGATTCCCTTACCTTGTATCGGCGCCCATCACACCCCCATCCAGATTTGTCGTACTCTGGACGCTGTATCGATTAGAAAGGAGATAGGGCGCTGATAGTAAAAAATGAAACGCGGACGACTAGTTCTGGGGTTAGGGTCTTTATTGGACCTCTTATATACAATTATTTCCTCTTGGAAGGATGGTTGGCCCGGCCCGGCCACCTGCGCGCCCCTCTCCGGGTGGCTCTGCCGCAGACCGGGGCAGTACGAGGGAGATGGCTGGGGTGGCTGGTCGCCAGAACCACCCATGGCTCCGGCCAGCTGCTCCTTCCGGCGTCCGGCCTCCTCGAGGCGCGCGCGGGCCTCCGCGAACGACTGTTCCTCGGCCCTCAGCTGGGCTTGGGCCGCCTGCAACTCCTCCGTTGCTCGCCGGCTACGAGCCTGTCGGCGCTCCGCCCGCCAGGTGGCGGTGTGCTCCAGCTCTTCCCTCTTATCCTCGACCATACGCCGCCACCTGGTGGCCTGCTCCGACAGAGCCGGGTTGGCTCTGCGCCACTCCTCGAACGCGGCGTCGCGAGCTCGCTGGGCGGCTCCGTCGAGGGCGCGGGCCCGCTCCAAGACCGCCTGCACTTCTTCCCAGGTGGCTGGGGGGCGGCCGTCGTCCTCCTCCGTTTGGGTGACGCGCTCGGAGGTGGAGACTCGCGGCCAGCCGAGCGGAATTGGATCCGCGGGAAGGGGACTGAGCTCATCCCGGAGCGAGGAGATTGGGACGTCCGGGCTTGCGCGACCAGCTTCCGCTTGCCCGTCGTCCCACTCTTCCATCACGGGGCGCTCCCAGCTCGCCTCCTCTTCGCGCTCCCGCTCCTGCTCGAGCTGCCGCTCGCACACGACGTGTAGGGCGGCCTCAACCATACCATGGGCCACGCTCCCCAGGTCCATCCGCATCAAGGCGGCAAGGACCTCCCCGAAGGTCTCCTCTGGGATTTCCAGTATCTGAAACAGAGAAAGAGGAAATTTGGTGAGGTCGTGGTACGGGGTTTTGGGCATCGCAGGCTCGCTGTTGTTTCCCATCGGCCGCGACGTAGGAAATCGGAACGGTCAGGGGGCTTTCCGAGGGCGCCCGCGTCCTCGCCGCGGATGGGATGGGACGGATGGCACTACTGGAGCGGGTCGGGGTGGGTCTACCACCACTGCTCGGGCCCTCAGAGGCCCTCCACGTCCTCTAGGCGAGCGAGTCGAGGCGGGCGGTGGAGTGGGGATGAGTGGGACCATCGGATTTGGCCCGAGTGGGTCTACTACCACTGCTCGGGCTCCCGCGGGTCTTCCGCGTCCCCTCCGTGGAAGAGATGAGGCGGGCGGTGCCACCGGGATCTGCTCGAGTGGGTCTACTACCACTGCCCACTGCTCGAGCACCCGGGAGCCTCCCGCGTCTTCTCGGAAGCGTTGTCAGTAAGGGCGCCGCCGGGGGGCCCGCTCGTTGGCGCGGCCTTCGCGTCGATCGTCCCCTCCGGCTCTTCGGATTCTGGCGGAGCAGAGAGGTAGCTTTTCAGCTGTTCCGCAGCCACCACCTCTTCTACCTCACCGCCGTCGCCTACCAATCTGTAGGTGTTCGGTCGAAGGGCATCCGTAATCCAATACGGACCTTCGAACTTCGGCGCTAGCTTCGCCGCAATGCTTGTTGGCCGAGGATAGGGGATGTCTACGCTTCCACACTCTGTCACCTGGTTTGAAAGTTGACTCGCGCCTGCCGGCGTCATAATAGCCGGCTTGGCGTTCTAGAACCGCGCGCGCTCTCGAAGCGACGCGCGCGTGTAACTCTGGAAGGGCCTCCATTCGCTTCTTCCAGCGAGCCAAACTTTCTTCTTGAGCCGGGGCGTCTGCTGCTACCTCTTGCATCCTCCGTTGCGTGCCAGGAGGTTCTGGCTGTCTCCCATAGAGCATTAGGGCCGGGCTCATCCCGGTAGAACTTTGCTCAGCCGTATTCATGGCGAAGAGAAGTTCCGGAAGCTTCTGGTCCCATGTACTATGCCGCTCCTTAAGATAGAAAGCGACCATCGTCTTTAGGGTACGGTAGGCTCGTTTCACCGGATTAGCCTGAGGGTGATAGGGGGGAGTGTGAGTGTGATGAACACCGCGCTCCCGCAGGAAGTCTTCCACGGCATGGTTCTTAAACTCTGTGCCGTTGTCAGATAGGAAGACTTCCGGGCAACCGAATCGCATAAAGATCTTCCGACTCAGTTCCGCTATCACCGTCTTGGCGTTTGCTTTGCGTATGGGGGATGCCTCCACCTACCTGGTAAAGAGGTTCTGGAACACCAGGATGTACTCGCAACCTTTGGAGCTTCGATGCAATGGTCCGATAATGTCTCCAGCTACGACCTGCCACGGTTTGTCGATTACTCGGCGCCCCATGAGGTCGGCTGGAGCCCTTTGCTCCACCTTGAAGCGCTGGCACGTCTCGCAGTTTCGCACGTACTCCTGCGTTTCCACATAGTAGCACTCGATGTATGGGTGAAACTTTTGGATGGCCCATACTACCGCGAGGCACTCCCGCTCGGTAACGCTATAATTCCGTTCCGCCGCTGTGAGCACACGGCTTGCGAACTCAATCACCCTCTCCTGCCCTTCCAACTCTTGAAGTAGCACTGCGCCTAGGCCCACGTCACTCGCGTCCGTCTGCACGATGTATAACCCTTCAGAATGGGGTCGGTGCAGCACCGGAGGGGTCATCACCATCGCTCTCAGTAAATCGAAAGCGTACTGCTGCTCTTCGAGCCACTCATACTTCTGGTTTTTCTTAGTCAGATTCGTGAGCGGCTCAGCGATGGTGGCGTAGTTCGGTATGAACTTCCGATACCACGAGGTGG
This sequence comes from Torymus aiolomorphi, assembly GCA_036365515.1. Lineage (NCBI taxonomy): Eukaryota > Metazoa > Arthropoda > Insecta > Hymenoptera > Torymidae > Torymus > Torymus aiolomorphi. The sequence continues at coordinate 122,040,717 of CM070873.1, read as the reverse complement.
TGCCAAGGAACCTCCGCAGTGCCTTCAGGTTCTGGGGCACCGGGTAATTGCTAACTGGTTCGATCTTTGCCGGGTTAGGCCTCGTGCCGTCCCGATTCACCAGAAAATCCAGGTATGCTACCTCTGGCTTGCAGAAAACGCACTTATCTGCATTAAGTGTCAATCCAGCGGCTACTAGCCGTTCTAGCACCACTCGGAGGCACTCCTTATGCTTCTCGAATATCTCAGCGACAATTATAATGTCGTCGAGGTAGGCACAGACGTACGGCTCTACCACGGGTCCGAGCACCTGGTCTATCAGCCGCTGGAAGGTGGCGGGCGCGTTCGTAAGCTGATACGGCATCCGCCGGAATTGGTATAGCCCCATCCCGGAGACCGTAAAGGCTGTTATGGGTCGCGCTTCCGTTGCCAGAGGTATCTGGTGGTACGCACTCTTAAGGTCGTGCGTGGAGATGAACTTCGCCTTCCTCAACTTCCGTAGAATATCCTGCATATTTGGTAGGGGATAGGCGTCTCGTTCCGTGACTGCGTTCACCTTGCGCAGGTCTTCACAGAACCGCCGTGTTCCGTCACTCTTCCGAGTCATCACGATGGGGCTCGACCAACCGCTTCGGGAGGGCTCGATCACGCCCGTTTCGAGCATCTCCTTTACTTGGCGGTGCATCTCCTCTTGCACTTTATCCGAGACTGGATAGTGCTTCTGCTTGATTGGTCGAGTGTTCCGCAGAGTGATCTCATGCTCCACGCCCGTTACGCATCCTAAGCCTGGCGGAAGCTTGCTCAGGATGGCGTCTATCATTTCCTTCAGCTCCGCCCGCTGAACGTCCGTAGCGTCCTCGAGCCCGATAGCAGACACTGTGCTTGGATCAGCCGTCAAGCTGGCTACTTCCAGCTCGACGTAGGCTTCTGAGTCCTTACAGAAGAGCCTATCCGTATCTGGGTCAAGTACAGCCCTGAACGCACGTACGAAGTTGACCCCTAAGTAGCAGTCTGCGTCGAGCTGGGGCATAATGGCGACTCTAATTTCGCGAGTAAGCCCCCCCCCCCCCCACGGTGAGTGGGAGAAACACGTGGCCTAACAAGGGCCTGCGGCTACCATCCGCAAGCCTCACGCCTTGTTTCTCGGACGCTACGAAATCTTTCCCGAGTGCTGTGGCTAGTTGGAGCCCGACGGTGCCCATCACCGTGGTGGATGCTCCCGGATCCAACAGCGCTCGGAGGTTGAACTCACCCACCTCAATTCGCACCCACCAGCACGTCTCTGCGTTAGTTGTTCGGCCGACGGAAGCTTCTCCTCGGTCTGAAGGCAGGTGAGCATCTGACTCCTCGGAGGCCGGGCGAAGGTCGCACGCGGCCGCAGTGTCCTCGCACACTGGAGTCGTGTTCGGGCTCGGCACTCGGAGTGCTGCCGGGGTTGGCTCGAGTGGTTCTACTACCACTGCTCGAGCTCCCCGGGGACTTGGGGCGGGGGTGAATTTCTCTAATCGCCCACCTTCCCGTTTCCCGAATAATTGGGGCAATACCTGGCCATGCAGCCGATCTTGCCGCATGAGTAACAACTCAGCGGCGGCCTCGGCTCCCCTGGGGTTCGACCCCCGATTTTGGCAGGCGGCGCGGAGTCCCCTCCCGAACTCGGGTCCTTGCCCACCAGAGTTGGCGCCGGGGGTCTCTGTGCTCCCGTTCGCCCAGGCGGCTGATGGCCACGCCCTCTACGCGGGCCACCAGGCGCATGCCTCGATGGGTGCTCTGCTCGAGGGCTTGCCAGCTCGGCAAGGCTCTGCTTGAGCACCCGCCGAAGCATGTCCTCCAAATGCTCCGATTTGGGCTCTGTCACGCCGACCACAGCAGCTACTTTGCCCTCCTTGGCGTCTGCCTTGGGCTTCCTCTGCGGGTCGGCTTTAGGGGGCGGCTTATAAGCCATCTCCGGCAGTAGCGTCGTCGCTGGCTGTGGAGGGGGCCTATAAGTTCTGGAATTTTCCAGAGTCTGCTCTGCGTCCACCGCCAGCTCTAACAAACCCTCTTGTCTGGAAGTCTGTCCTCCGAACCATGGCTTGCAGCTGTGGTCGGAGGTTCCGGTGGAGTTGATCCAGCTGTTGCTCCAGCTTGGGCGGAGGCGATATCTTGCGGTTGATCGCTATGAGGTACGTGATGTAGTCCCTCACGGCCTCCTCTTCCCACTGGGTGCAGTTATTAGCCTCCGCTATTAGCCGCTGCTGGAATCCTTTTGTCGTTCCGTACCAGCGCCTCGCCGCTGATACCAAGTCTTGACACGTAGCCCACTTCTCCTTCTCGTTGCAGTACCACGTGGCCGCTGTGTCCGTGAAGAGCTCCGATAGCGACGACAGCACCTCTTCTTCCGTGAGGTTGGCCAGGACTCTGCAATCCTCGAGCTACGTCTATGCTCTGGCTCTTCGCGCCAGAGAAGCGCATCTGCCGCTTCCGCACTATTTGGCCGATATCTCTCGAGTGGAATAATTCCGACCTCGAGAAATTAGTCGACATTCCTGGCGCGGAGTATTTGGGCCAGCTCGTACCTCTCGCCGAATTTCGGCGGTCACCCCCCTCCCAGGCTGGGTTTACGCCCCGTAAGTCAGTCTGGTCACTAGGGTGAGCTGACGGTGGCGAAGGCTGCCTACGATCCCAGGCTTCGTTCTGCTCTGGGATCGTGAACGTGTCTTCAAACCGCACGTTCAGTCCTGGCCTGGTGTCCGCTATATGGGTGCTGGACGCTGTTTGTCGCTGGTGGTCTAGTTTGTCCTCCAGCGACCTTACTTTTGTCTCCAGCCTCGCTATGTGGATATTGTACGCTGCTTGTCGCTGGTGGTATGCTGTTAACCTCTCCTCCAGCGATTTTACTCTCGTTATTAGGTCCACTAATAGCAGGCTGACGTCCTTAGGCACCTGGAACTCTGTCCCGTCGCTTGGCTGGACGCAACATGTCTTCTCGATGTGGCAGTGGTTCTTTTATGGTTATTGCGCAAACGTAATTCGCTTGTTTGCGCAGTGTGCAGATGTTTTTATCGCGTGCGCAGACGATTCCGCGTGTGTGCACACGTCAAAATCGGTGCACTTGCGATCTCGCGGATGCGTAAGCGATTTCGCGGGGTTTTATGCCTTTAATTGCAAATTACAAGTAAACTAATTGAATTTTTAACTTCTACTATCTGCGCAAATCTATTCGGCACGCGAGCAAACGATTCCGCGTCGAAAAATCGAATTTTGCGATTTCCGCGTACTGCGCATGCGCGGAACTCAAGTCACTATATACAATATGTCCTCCAGCGCATGCGCAAACGATTCCGCATGCTAAATCAAAATTTCAACTTTTCGACCCTTTGCGCATGCGCAAACTCAAAATTAGTGATGCGCGCATCTCCCAGTGAGATGCGCTACCGATTCCGCGTGTTAAATTAAAATTTTAATTTTTCGACCCTTTGCGCATGCGCAAACTCAAAATTAGTGGATGTGCCCACCTCCCAGTGAGATGCGCTACCGATCCCGCGATAGTGATTTTCCACTTTTTTTCCGGTTTCTGCGCATGCGCGGTCTCAAAATTGCTGCGCGAGACCTCTAGGCCGTCCCCCGCGTCCGCGCTCACGCGTATTTCCCCAAAAATGCGGAAATTTCCGCTAATATCCCTTACAGTGCGAATTTGGTGCATAATCTACTACTTTACGCCCCGGCGTGCACGTGAGTTGCCCAACAAAGAGATCGAACGCTAAAAACCTATTATTGATAAAAAAGAATTAATAAATAGTATAATGGATAATAAATAAATAATTGTTAATTAATCTCTTTGTTGCCCTCACTAAGTACTTCAACAATGCTCGGCCTTCACAAGCAATGTCCTCGCTAAGTACGTGCAGGCCGGACTATTCCCCCCAAGCAAGGTTATAAACCACCAGTTAGTTACCCTTGCACACACTATATACTTTTGTCTTAATTAATTAATTATTCCTCTCGATAATTAATTATTCGCAACGCGAGTCTCGACCTGTTTAAATAATCGAATTATTCCCTAACCTATGCTTTCCAACATGTTAAGGGCGCCAGTTGTAACGGGGTTCAGTTATGGAGAGGGTATTAATCCCTCTCAGGGGTTCGCGGGGTAATATACGGGCGTATTCTACGCCCGGGCAACTCACCGTTGTAGAATCACCTATAGTCCGGCAGAAGCGCCTCGGCACGGGTTCCGAACATATGAGCCCGGCTTCTATTGTAGAAAGCCTAGGCCGCTTTCCACTAGAACCGGCGCTGCGCTCTGCCGCTGCTGCCAACTGCTGCCCGCGAACTACCGGCTGCTCGCTATGACCTAGCGTTACCAGCGCAGCCGGTCTTTCCCGCGTACAATGCCGCTCGGTCTAACCTCTCGAGCGGCTATTGAGATACTTACTCCCGCTACCGATGTTCCTCTAGGAGGCAATGCCTGCGACTAGCTGCAGCTGCTGAAAAGTAGAGGGCGGTATTCGGGAAATCATGCATAGGTTAAGGCGCGCTCAATAAATACTCGTGACTCGACTATTTAAGATAAAACAAGACAAAGAGGTTTATTTCTGAAAGTGAATCGCGCTAAGGGGCGCGAAACCCGGACAATGTTATAACATAAACGCGACAGGCCGAGACTTTCACTACCGCACGCACGCTCGCGGTTGACGGAGCCGCTTATTCGCGGGTGATGGCGGGGAATTATCTCGCGCTCCCGTCACCAAGAAACGCTAATACCAGTGTAGAGCCTACTTACTCGTGGCTGGCCAGCCATCGCACGCAATCTCCGGAAAGCTGCCTCTCTCTCCCTCTCGTGCTCGGCCTCGCGCTCGCGTACTCTCTCTCTCTGTCGCTCTCACTCCGCCTATGGGTGGTGACGCCGTCTCGCGATTCGCTGCAGTGGTGGAGGCGCGGCACACACACATAAAAACTGGAGACGCGGGGCTCACCAAAAACGCGACTTGTTGCGTGGCACGGCGGTCAACAACATGGCCGCGCGTTCCCGCTCGTAGCGGCGCAGCGCACACTGGGGCCATACGGATTTTTTGGTTCAAAACCACCTAGAGGTCGCAATTCTCAACAGAATCTCAAAATTTTTGCTTAGGAACATTCGTTATCAAATATCGAAGAGCCCTACGAAGCCTGATTTTCCAAAAAATTAACCTATAAGTCTAAGGAGTCATATAATCCTATCACATCAACCAATCAATTCAATTTTTGACCTGCAAATCCCAAAAATACGATAAACCTTTAATTTGTAAGCCCTTTACTCGTGAACTCTTGACCTTTGATCCAGTAAGCCATGCACTCATAAACTCTAAACCTATAAGCCCTAACCTCATAAGTCTTAAGGGGGTCTCTTACACCTAGTGGCTTCTGAGGCCAAAATCAGCTATAAAAAAGAGAAAAATGTTATTTAAACCACATACAATGTATAGCCTAAAAATATACACTATTTCTGACAGAATAGCCCAAGACTTAATCTGTAGACCAATTTTATGAATCAAGGTTAAGAGAGCATGTGTCAAGGATTTATAAATTGAAGTTTTATAGCATTTTTGGGAATCACAAGTGTAAATTTTGGGGTTATAGGTTATCAATTAGGTTTATAGATTCATATTTTCAAAATTAGGCTTCGTAGCGGTCTTTGGTATTTTGTCACAAAATTTCCTGTTTTTAAATTTTCAAATTCGGTTGAGAATTATGACCTCTAGGTGGTTTTGAACCTTTCGGCCCCAGTGCGCGGCGGCTTCGTCTCCTTCTTCATCTGCTTGTCGCTTGATCCGCGTGGCGCTCTGCCGATCGCGGTACGTGTAAGCGCGCGAGATTGGAATCTCGCGACGCAGTATACGCGATTCCCTTACCTTGTATCGGCGCCCGTCACAATATATTGATATATAAAAATCTCTATACATAATTTAACCATGAAAAAAATATAATATTTCATTTACGATTTCGTGTCTTACTACGAGTTTCTCTTTGTATGACTTTTGGCTTTTCTACAGATCCATGGTAAACCATTTTTTTCTTTTTTAACTGCGGTTCAATGGCTGTGCTTAATTCTCTTTTCCTTAATAGTAGTATTTTAAAATTAAGGATCTAAAGTACGATTTTTAGTTGCGTACGAGGGCCAGCAGAACAAATCCGAGTATCGTGAGATTACGCGAGGATATTACGGCATACAGCTGAGTAATGAATAGTATTTTTCGACATGGTATAGGTGTACAATTCGCGAAAATGATGGTATTTTTCCCTCCAAAAATTATCATTTTGTGAATTTTGCACATTAAACAAAAAAATACTGTTAAATTTAGTTTTTGCTAGTCAAATAGTGATCCCCATGCACAAATTCGAAAAGCAGTATTTTTTACTTCACGTTCAGCATGCGTAAAGTGACACATCATTACACCTGCAAAACGTGCACCATTTTTGCTACTAGGCATTGACTATGGTCTTTTAAAAGAACGTAAAATACAGAAAAACTTGTATAGTACTGCGTGGCATAAATCCGCATTTATGTCATGCCTATCCGTGACATAAGTAGTCCATTATTGCACGGTGCTTATCACCCTCGCTGTCACTTGGGCGATACTGCACGGTGCAAAAATGGACTGCTAATGCGGATAGGTGTGACATGGTGGATTTATGCAATCAGTACTATAAAATAATGTACTATTCATTCACAGTAAAATAGTATCTTTCGTCACTAGTCCGCAAAATGCTATTTCACGAACCGAGTAGTGATCGCAGTGCACGAAAACCGGTGAAGCCGTTCTAAGAGTCGCTCGACTAAGTAACGGACATTAATTTTTTATATATACTTATCGCGAAATTCGTTTTTACGGACTCATTTACGGAAATAAAAATGCAATTGCACGCACTCAGTTCCAGATACATGAAATCGCATTTTACGCCCTCAAATAAGTCCGTAAAATCGAATTTTACGGCCTAGTATATCGAAAAAAATTGTTTACTAATATAAATGATGAACTTATTTATTTTAATCGTATCAAAATGCTATTAAATTTGTATATATCACTTTAACAATTTAACTACCTCTTTTTGATGTATTAAAGTAGTGATTACGCTGCCTTTTGGATCTAAAAATTCGAAATTCAGCGAGTGCTTATCAAAAATCTAGTTTTTTTAAATGAGTTATGCTTGAGAAGTAATTTCTTGAAACCGTATAACTTTTAAACGATGTGTGGCACACACACGTGCAACAAATAAAATTATTGTATTTTTAATAAACAATGAAATCTGTGAGCCAGATTAAGAAAAAACTTCACGTTAAAATATATAGAACAGAATTACTACAAAAATATTTATTTTTGAAAAATCACTGACCCAACTTTCTATATTCTTGATTTCTATTGTATCGCAGGCACACCTATGAAATAAGGTTTTTCTACTTAAATATGATACCAAATATTGTAATATGATAGTCTTAATGAATAAAAAACTTCGTTACAGTTTTTATAGAGCAAATACTGTAAAAAATGTCGTCAATGACCGCAGCGAAATGAGTTAATTTAGTACATTTCCGCGTTCTCATCACTTTATACGTAACTGGAACGATCTTTTCATGCGTGGAACATTTGAAAAACATTTACTTTTACCTATTTGCATTGTCGAAAGTATATATTTCTTATTAAAAATATCTGGAAAATTGCCATACTATGAAAAGTAAAAGTTCTAGAGATATCCCCATATACATTGAAATGGGTGCCCAAGATTTTGAAATATTCACCGCGTTTCTAAATGGCATTGATATTAATCCAAAATAAATAAACATGAAGTCCCTGTTCTACTACATGTACACAAAAAGTTTCGTATAAAAATGTGCTCTAATATGAAAGATATTAAACAGTGAAAATTTATATGTGCGTTTTCCTTTTTTCTCATTTCTTCAGTCTATACAAATTCTTCCGACTTCCGGTTTCCGGTATTTAATATATATACTGGTCGTCGATCTAACCTTATGTATCGTTAATGTATACTCGAAAAGAGTGTGAGAGAGAGAGAGAGAGAGAGAGAGAGAGAGAGAGAGAGAGAGAGAGAGAGAAATATGTATATATTGGATATAACAGCAACAAAATTATGACTCTACAGTAACCTCAAAATATCGTATGGTATTTTTAAATATACGTAATTAGGTAAAAAAAAGATATTATGAATTTCAGTCAGCTGATGGCATGAGCATACTTTTATACATAGATAAGTATTATATATATCATGTAAAAAAATAAATATAACTTAAAAAAAATAAAAAATAGATACTTTGTGAAAAATTTTTTTCATTTTCACATTATAGAATTCTCACAGACATGGAGCTCTGGAACAGATTCTTATCGAAGGAGCAGTGCCAGTAGTAATGCCAGTAACTTCTCATTACATCGACAAAGTCTTCAAAGTAATACAATTAGACAGACTTTTAGTAGGTGGAATAGAAACAGGATCTATTACAGAAATCTTTGGAGAATCTGGAACTGGAAAATCACAGCTTTGTCACACTTTAGCCATTAACTGGCAACTACTTGTTGATATGGGAGATGCAGAGGCTAAGTCCTTATACATTGATTCTGAAGGTACTTTCAGATTTGAAAGATTAATTGCTGTAGCTGAAAGATATAACATCAGTGGGGATAGTGTACTCGACAATGTTGCAACTGCCCGTGCATACAACTCTGACCACCAAACTCAGCTTTTGATAAAAGCCAGTGCTATGATGTCAGAATCTAGATATGGGCTACTGATATTAGACAGTGCTACTGCATTATACAGGACCAATTTTGCTGGAAGAGGAGAATTGGCAGCTCGCCAAATACATTTAGCCAGGTTTCTTCGATTATTGCTTAGATTAGCTGATGAATTTGGCTGTGCAGTGGTTTATATATATCTCTCTCTTCACATCACATGTTCGTCTGCTTTTGTATTTTTGTAAATAAGTGCAATGAATCTAAGTAATAGGTTATATTATATACCGAGATCTGATATGATATAACTTTTTTTATTACTTTTTAATAAAGAAGACTCGTAACTCGTATTTTTATGGCAGAAGTTAAAAATAATATCAGATGAGTATATAATTATTATAATTATCAATTTAACCTTTCTTTTTGTTTTGATGTAAAGATTGTTGCTTTGTGAGTGTATTTTTTTATTTATGTTTCAGATAAATCAGATATAAAAGATGTCAGTTGATAGGATAGTTATGTGTAAGGAGATGAGTGAAACATTTTTGCTTTACTTTTTTTATAGAAAGATACAGATAGATATAAAGATGTCAGTTTTTTGGATTTGTACATGTAAGGACAGCATTGATTTTGAAGGATTTTTTACTTTTTATGGAAGGAGATTTATTATATCAGATAAGTAGTTTAAAGGTTTCTTTTCGTTTTCGTCAACATGTTGTTTTTTTAAAGAGAATTGTTGCTTTGTGTATTTTTATGTTTCAGACTAGTAGATTGTATATAGCAACTTTCGCTACTTCATGGTATCTGATTTCTTTTATTTACAAGTAAAACACATTTTACCATTTGTACACATGACCTACTGGAAATAGAAAATAAATCTAAAATAGTTGCTGGTAATAGATATTATATTTAGAAAATTAATTTATTTAGATTGTGAATGTGGATTTTCTGGAACATTTCTTGTAGCCCTGTAAATACAAGTTTTCAACGTCACTTTTACGGATTTTTCTCTTATTTCACTAATTTGGATTTTAAAGCTAATGTTGTTTATCCATATGTTGGTGGTAGTATTATAAACAACTGCCTGAAGAAATGGAAATTTAGAAGCGTCATCTACAAGAAAATAATGTAGAAATATTCTGATTTAATTCTCCAGTGAGTATGCATCCAATAGATTCTCAAAATGTGACAAAAGCTGTTAGGAATTAGCTACAACTACGATTTTTAAGACAGTATTGCACAGAAAATGTGAAAAAGATATTCTGAAAAGAGTAGAACTTGAATTATAATACAAGTTTTGAAAAGTTTGTTTTTAATAAATATAACTTAAAAAAAATAAAAATAAAAAATTGATACTTAGTGAAATTTTTTTTCATTTTCAGATTATACAATTCTCACAGACTTTATGCTCTGGAATAGATTCTTATCGAAGAAGCAGCACCAGTAGTATATGCCAGTAACTTCTCATTACATCGGCAAACTCTTCATAGGTTACAATTGCTAGTATTTCTTACAATAAAAGAATGTCGAGAAAGCTTTTCTCTCACAATGATTCTTAGTTCATAAACTGTTTATTTTTCATTTTACAAGATGTCTAACAATGATGGGTTTTTAAGTTAAGTGATTTCTAGTGAAAATTTATGATACTTATTCGAAATATTGGTCCGAGCCTTGGTTTAAAAACAATTTGTCTACTTCAAGAAATTGAGTCGATATCAGTGCTGTGCTGTAGTACATATTTACTCAAGCACCAATTAAAAGATATGAACATTGAAATACTGAAAAAGCAAAAATGATGTGTTATTGTGAAAATTTCAACGAATAAAAGTGCTCAGCTAATCTAATTTATGATTTGCTCATGGTGAGAGATGTCAAAATGATTCAGAGGCGTCACCAGTAAATATTTTTCTACACAAGATTCAGATAATAATTTCAAAAAGTTATATCTATACAAGAATTACAGAGTATCAGAACGTAAGGACTATTGACAAGTAGATTATGATTATCAGAACGTAAGGATTATTGACAAGTAGATCATGATTAAATAGTCTGTAACATAGAAGAGTTCATTAAAATACATAAATTGCATAATATATTATTACACAAGTCTGTCAAATTGAAACATGGAAATAGTGAGATGCAACATCGGAATTATTTGTATCTTTGAAATGAAAAAATGGAGTTTTAGTGTAATAACAGTGTAGATATCAAAGATTGAAATAATAATTTTTGTGGAACTTTCTTAAAACATTGTAGTTCTTGGTTTATATTAATATTTTGAGTTACGTTAATTCTTTCAGACTCAGGCTTCACTCCGTTTTTTGTTTAAAATGCAAATAAAAACAAAAAAACAAACACTAAAAATTGATGAAGTTCATTACAGGTCAATGCGTCAAAGAATAGATTACCAAGTATTTTAATAGTGAAATTAAGTGATGGTTCATTATTTTGAGAAAACTTAATTTAAAAATTAGTTCTTTGAAATAAAATAATATGTTGCTATTCACAATATCTTTTTCGATACTCGTGCGCAAAGCTCAATTTTGCACACGCTTGACAAAAAACGTGTACTCAAAGTCTAGCTTTCCACACGTCGTATCAAAAAATACTGTACGCTATATGTTCGCACTGGTAGCGTAATGCACTATTATATATTTAGAAGATTATGATACGTCAGTACCCAATCCTTCAGGCTTGTAAGCTATGAGCGCACGCAGCAGCAATGCAGCAAAAGCCACATCAGTCAGTTAAGTACTGTTCAGTGGTCAAACAGAAAGTTCTTTTTATGCTTTTCCTTCCATATGTTTTTAATAAACGTTTTCACACATATTAAGTAATTATATACTAGGTAAATGTAGAATTTGTTAAAAAATCCAAAATCCTAAATACATGTTACAAAGCCAGTATCACCATAGTCAAGTGCTTCAAAAAATGTGTATAGCAGCAACATTCCTATTGATCTTCTTTGAATGTCCGATGAGTTGAACTTATTTACTTTATTCTTTCACTTCACATATATACAACATAACTTAATAAAGAGAACATGACTCGATAAATTCATTGTATTGCGTAACAGTAACAGTTTTGACTTCAGAAAATAAAATGTCAATTGTATCATAGTGAGATTCAGACGATGGTTGATGATAATAGCTTTCTGGTAGAAGTAGAGAATCCATAATGTTTTTATGCGTAATAGCATATCTTTCGCTTCCTTTAAAAGTTGATTTAAATCTGTACACTAAATGTTTTTTTGTATGAGTTAATATGGACTTACTTTTTCTTTAGTATCGTTCCCTACTATTTTAAGTAGAAAGTTTCCAATAAAAGTTCAAGTACTAAAACTTTAATTCAACTGTCACTGCACACTTGCATTAGACATTTAATAACTTTCCTAATGTCACGTATTTTGTGTGACAGTTCTGCTCTTTTTGGTTTGCAGTTACCTGCATTAAACCGGGACAAGCAATGGCTGATTACTCGAAATTGACATTAGGTTTCGGGAAAAATTACCCTAACTCTATTCCCTCAGTGTAGATGAGTTAGATTCCCGATCCTTGTTCTTTCGTTTCTTAGAAGGCAGAATGCGAAACTCTAACTCACTCACCGCTCTGATCCGTCGACTTTAAGAGGCCGAATGCAGAGTTACCTAGTCTAGGGGACAATTGATCCTATTGTCTCCAACAGAAGAATTCAACGTCCCGGAATTAGGATAGGTGAGGGTGAGGTATAAAAGAGAATAGAAAAAGATAGGATATTTATATTTGAAAAACTTACTTTTTATTTATTTTAACTTGTCTCCCCTTTTCCACTTCTCAATTTTAAAACTACAGAAAACGGAGCTTCGCACGGTCTCGCAAAAGTTAATAAGCCCGTAGTGGTGGTGATGGCAGTGATGTTTCCGATGTTCTGTCCTGCTGGATGGTGGCGGCAGACTGACCTCCGGGGCCGCGTGATTCCCTTTTTGACGCTTCGGAGGTAGTGGGCGTGGAAAACTGCTTTTCCTTAAAAAGCTGCGGTATCAAATCAGGACTAGCGGCTTTGGCGTCCTGTCGAATCAGCGACGATGCGTGCGGCGGCAGCTGTAGTATTTTTATCTGCTCCTATATCTTACAATGTTGAGTGAGATGTGGAGTACGAGAAAGCGGGGCCCAATGATGCGGAAGCGATCTCCCTGCCGAGCGCCATGATTTCGAGGAGCGGGGAGAACCCTATACTCTAGCACAGAGAGCGAGCACTCATTCCCTCTTTAGGGTGTTTTCCGGTGGCTCGTATCCTTCTCCAAGAGCGAGAGAGAACGCTGTACTGCGCGACGAAGAAGGAAGATGAGAGCGAGAAAAGATATTCTTATCTCTCTCACTCTACGCTTTTGGAGAGCTTTCTCAATAAATTGTATAAAAACAGTTAAAAACCAAAGTTTTATAAATTAACTATTACATTATTTTACTAAATGTTACCTTGACAAGGTATTACAATTTTGAACGGTGATTCTACAGTGAATACAGTCGGAGTTATGGCTAAATTAAGAGTTGTTAAACATAATAATTAGTTTTATAGGAGAATAATTAATATAGGCTTACAAAAACATTAGTCGCTGTTAAAGATCGTAAAACTAAACAATTAACTTAATGTCAGACAAGTGTCTCCAAACTTATTGTAAATATTGCTATTATCTATTAATTACATATGTTTTACTTAAAATTAATGCACTGACATAAAAGATTTCATTCTAGATTACTAAAAATATTGCTTCAGATTATTTTCCAATTGTAAAACTTATAATTTTTACATTTATTTTGCCACTTAATTAAATAATCATCCCTTTAAGCCTCAAACATCAATTTTTGCGATTAATGAAAAATGCATTTATTGTAAGAAATAAATTATTAAGATTTTACAAGATAAAACGTTAATAGTTAAAGAACTTTATAAAAAAAAATTATATTTAAAAATTATAAGTCAAAATTTCATATTATGTGAAAATATAAAGAAAAATTATTGCAGATGAACTGCGTTGCCAGAAATTGAAAATCTATAATAGTCAAGAAAATATAGGTTTAACAAGTTTTAAAATTGGAAATAATATTTCGTTGCGGTGCAAGGAAGATGAAAAGATTTCCTTAAAAAATTCGCTTTCGAGGTCTGTAAATGCTACGCAGCGGCCTAGGGGGAGATACGACTTTCTAGATGTGCACGGCTTCGGCAAGTACATTTATTACTAACTACAGGAATTGCATCTCCTTGAGAGGGTCATAAAATTCTTACGTGATTCCATGGAAAATAAAACATTATACATTATTATTAACAGTAAGAAGAGTAAGAAAAACGTTTGTCGATTTTCCAATTTTGAATAAGCGGCTACGCATAGGAGCTTTATGACTCTCTTCTTCGCGCTATCTTTTTTGGCTTTCCCAAGTGCGTTCAGATGGTTTTTCGGCGTGGGAGAGAAAGTGAGCGAGGGGGCCCGCTATTCCGAGAGGGTCAAGTAGTAAAATATTTTGTTTTTTTCTACATAGCTTTCGACTATGTCTTCTCCGTTCTCGGCGGAAACCCTCTGTTTGAAAACGCGACTCTGGGTTTCCTCAACGATAAAACGCGGCGAGAATTTTCGAAACGTCGGTGCTCAACCTATTTTCTTTATAAGAGAACAGACGGTTCTCATATTAAACTACAATATATATATTTTTTTTTACTTTTAATTATAAAGAAAATAAGCTAATAAGCATCCGCCGTCACACCTCCACACTTAAACGATTACTTAAGGAGTGCAATGAGGAAAAGTGATCGTAAAAATTATTTAGAGATTAATGATACATTATTATAGACATAAGGTATTCACACACAAAGAAACAAACATTACAACTTAATTTTATGCCAACATGATCAATTAACTTTCAATGCTGAACGAACCCTAAGGTCGATTTGGTTGATCTCGGTTGTAAGGAGTTAGTGTTATTTACTTCATTATCTACCTTGACCATTAGGTAACAAGAATTTTCTCTCGGTGGCTGAACAGGTGGTGCGAGAGGTTGTTCCATATCCCTTTGAGCAAATGCGTCGGGTTTGGGCCCCAAATGAATAAAAAGAGCTGTTAAACTGCTCCAGGCTGCTGCTAATAGATGGTATGACCATCCATAAATCCTGTGTAAAGCTATACCGTTGACAAGTACGTCGGCTAACATTTTTACTCCTTGGAGGATGACTAGAATAGCCATTATTGCGACGCTCACGGTACCAAAGGTTAAGAATTTTCCCCACGCCTTCTGCCAAGTGGACTTAGCTAGCCATCTTGATTACGTAAGGTATGACCTCCTGTTTCCCGAGCGACATCGTTGATTACACCTGGTTGTTCAAGGGGATACATGATCCTGTTCACCAATTCCTCCAGATCTTGTTCGGAGTAAATACCGCTTGTAGCAAGGGTTGGTATGTCTTGATACTTCCAAGTCATCTCGGTAAATGGTTTCAAGACTTCAGGTGTTCTGACATCTACGGGTCGTGGTAGAAACTTAAACCAATTTTCATTAAAGAAAAAGAATGTGGGTAACAAGGCATTACAATCCACTATGGTACCGTGGCTTTTTAATATGTGAGTCTTGGGTGTCATAAACTTGGTTTCATTATTATGACTAACCTTGAGTTCAACATAACATTCATCGCTAGACATTACATCAGTCGGAATGCACTTTACAACATGGACCACTTCTCCAGCCGTCACAGCCATATACCCGGGTCCTCTCATGAGATTAAAAGCGAATTGATCGGGCGCATGCGTAGCAATAGCTAACGCATTTTTTAAAATTTCGCGTTCCTGTCTACAACGATGTATCACTACATCCCTATACAAATTAGTTATTTGGGTTCGAATATAACGTTCTACAAATACAAACTTAGAGTTAGTATACGCAAAGATATCTAGGTTGCTGAGTGACATTCTCTTGCTCGTAGTGAATACATTATCTTTCGTAGTTTCAAAAATAAATAGCTTCGGATGTTCAGTGCCGATTATTTCATACCCACATACAGATTTCTTTGCCTTCATCATGAGTGCGAAAGTGACATCCTGGGTCGTTAATGAGTATATGGTGCGCTGAGACTCGTCAAAAATTCTGTTTGCCATTCCTTCATATAACACGCTATAATGACTAAATTTACACATATCCCGGGGAAGATTCTGCCAAAATGTATTCCCAGCTTCGGGATCAATGCAATTTTCGTCCGTTAACAAGCAACGGGTTCCTGACCGTAATCGCACCTGATTATTATTAAGATCAATTGTGGCGATGTACTCCTGCACAGTGATTTTAATCATTCCCTGAACTACTACATTATCCCAAATCCCGTATGCATCGGAATACGCTGCTCCTGAACATTTTCCTTCAGATGTCAAGGATCCTGCTAGAGTCACCGGTCTGACAGTTGTCTGATTAATCCTAATATCCCGTAATACGTGGGCGTTATCGAAATACAGAGTACAGGAGGCGAATAAATCTAGACAGCGCTTCTTACTCATCTCCGTAATCGCACCTGATTATTATTAAGATCAACTGTGGCGATGTACTCCTGCACAGTGATTTTAATCATTCCCTGAACTACTACATTATCCCAAATCCCGTATGCATCGGAATACGCTGCTCCTGAACATTTCCCTTCAGAAGTCAAGGATCCTGCTAGAGTCACCGGTCTGACAGTTGTCTGATTAATCCTAATATCCCGTAATACGTGGGCATTATCGAAATACAGAGTACCGGAGGCGAATAAATCTAGACAGCGCTTCTTACTCATCTCGACCATATACTCATGCAACCCGTTCTTAACTATAGAGTTATGCGAATGCATACCACAGTGATAAACGGTGCGTTGTAATTGTAATTTGCATTATACTACATGCACATCATCAAATAGATTCATCTGGAGCAATTGTACATACTTCCTAGTGCTATTTACAACTGTGGTAGGCACACCGCATGGCGCTACATCGAGTAAAGATACGGTAGTTATGTTTAAAGATCTTACCCCGCAGTCACAGGCGATGATGGCTCCTCCCCCATAGAACATTGTTAAAATAAGAAATAGACTTGTCACAAGAGACATAATAGTTGTTTCGAACTGTAATCAGAAAAAGAAGTTATTATTTGCTCTCCTCCACTTTCGGCTTTTTTTTTTTTTTTTTTTTTATGATCCTTTGGTTGGATTGATATGTGAAATACGCGACCGATTTGCATGTACAACTTTTGTTTCTTTTTTCATCTGTATTTTAATGTTATTTCTCGGTAAAATTGCTATTATCTTAAAAGGACCGGTATAATGATCATTGAGTTTTCCCGGCTTTGGACCTGATTTGAGAAACACGTAATCACCAAGCTTAAAATTTTTAGGGTTAATATGTTTATCATAATATTTCTTTGACTTTTCTTTTAATTTAACTAAATTGTCACAAGCTATTTTTTGAATGCCAGTTAACCTTGTCACCTTCACGTAAAGGATTGCTGGATGGCAGACGGGCTAAACGACCGAATACTACTTCATAAGGAGTGTGTTTAGTACTTTCTTGCACGCAGGTGTTGTAATTAAGCATGGCGAGGTCCAACCATTCATCCCAATTATTGTCACTGTTGGTATACTGTTTAAGAAATTACATGATGCACGTCTAACAAAGGTAAATTTTTACTCATGATTGTCGGAGGAGATAAGTTATACATTTTCCTATAAGACTTATTTACTATCGCTAATTATTCTTCTTAACGTGCTATATTGTTTTATTATTTCTATCGAAAGCAATTCGGATTCCATTATTATAGAAGAAAAGTGAACCTAATATACCGTCGCACGGAATATAATATTCATTATCAATAACAAAAAATTCTAATAATCTGCCTTTGAAATCTAATTCTATGCTACCATAAATTTCTATTTCGTCTATGAAAACGCCTTGTAAACTCTGCGCTTTATATATGTCAATGTTTACGTCCTGGGGTACAGAACTTAACTTAATTACATTTAAAGTTGAAATTGGATCTATTAAAAAGTTCATTGTTTCACCTGTAATATTACTAGTAAGATGATAAATTAAATTTTCAATTATTTCATTTGTTTCGTGATTTTGAATACCACTAATTTTACATAACATACTTGCTTTAATTGTTTCAACAGGATTTCTCGATAAAGCATCAGCCGCAGCATTGGCTGTTCCTGGCTTATAAATTATCTTATAATCGTACTCAGATAACTTAAAACGCCACTTAAGTACTCGCGTATTAAGATCAGCAGTCTTAAACCATACTAATGGTTGATGATCAGTAATTATGGTAATTGGTCTCCCAAAAACATATGACTTAAAAGCTTTTATACTATGTACAATGGCTAGGGCTTCCTTTTCATAGACTTCATAGCTTAATTCAGGCCCACGTAAAACTCGTGATGTATATGCAATAGATAAATCAGAACCGATAGGACCTTGTGAAAGAATGCCTGCTACAGCAATGCCGGACGCATCAGTTCTAATGTTATAACCCTTCGTCAAATCCGGAAATTGCAAAAGCGGAGCGTTACAGAGTAACTCCTTCAATTTGCAAAACGAGCTTTCAGTTGTACTAGTCAATTCAAATGGTATATCTTTTTGTAGTAATTTAGTTAAAGGTTTGGCAATCTTCGCGAAATCTTTAATAAATCTGCGATAATACCCACACAGACCTAAAAATTGGCGAACAGCTTTCACATTCTTAAGTTGGGGAAATCTTTAGCATTTCCTACTAATAAAGGTACACTACAACCATTAACAACAAAACATTTATCTTTAAAATCAATAACCGCGTTACTTTCTTCAAAAAATAAAGCACCGAGTATACCGTTATTAGGCAATTACAAAATTTTGACAATGTCAAAATTGTCATGAACTACATGAAAAGTACATTCAACATCGAATATTTGAATTCTTATTATACCTACTGTTGTCTGTAAATTTTCTCCGACTCCTTTTAAGTGAATAATTACTGACTCATCTATTTTATGCAACGGAGACAACATTGCCTTTCTAATCAAATTACATTCCGCACCGGTGTCTATTAAAAAATGTTCCTTCATCCGCGTATATATGTTAGCAATCCTAATTGTTGGTAAAATTTTATTAAGCGGATTTTCTCTTAGATTATGAATTGAATACTTATTACTAAATACAAAATCATCAATCCTTTTAAATGGAACTTGTATATTATCAATATAAAATAATCTAGTTTCAAAATTTATTTTAGTCTGATTTGTAGTAAAAAAAGTTGATCCTAACACGGCATCACAAGACATAGGAAAATTTCCGGGCACTAAAAGAAATTCTGTAGGTTTACCAAAAATTTCTAGCTTGATCGTTCCGACGGTTGGGAAACCTTCCAGATTTATACCCTTGAGTATACACCGTTTTGATTTATCAACTGTATCTACATTTTCACCTAAAACATCTATTTTTAAGATATTCGCTTCAGATCCACTATCTAACATAATATCGAGTTTGCGATAATCAGAAAAACAACCTCTAATAACCGAAACTTGTGCTGAATGTTTTAAGGCATTAATCGGAGACATGCCTCGTTTGATTCTTCCTGTTGACGGGTAGGTGACCGATTTGTCTTCTGAACAGCGCCCTGTTGAGAAGACTGCAATTCGTTTCCCGAGTTCTGCAGATTTTTAAGTTGCTTTTCATCTTCTTGACGCTTAAAACAATCGGCAATGAGATGTCCTCGCTTTTTACAATAAAAACACTCTACTGACGCTCTGCGATTAGGTAACTATGCGACTTCCGCAGGATTCGTTCGGCAATTTCTTGTGGTATGTCCGGTACGATTACAAATCTGACATGACTCACTACTTTCCCCATTATTACTTCTATCTCGGCAATCTCTAGCTATATGACCGACACGTTCACAGAATTGACACTTAATATTTGATCTACAATTACGAACTTTATGGCCTTTCCCGTTGCAAATTTGACACAGCGTTTCATCATGAAGTTTTTTATAACAAGTTTTTTCTTCGTGACCTGGTCTCTTGCAATAAGAACATTGCTGTTCATTCCTTGTAATGGTATTACAACACAAGGCTATGTGACCTTTTTGATTACAAATTTGACATATATTAATTGCTCTGTTAAGTCCTGAAAGTCGAGGAATCTACTCTTATAATTGATTGTTAGTTATATTTTGGCTTATTTACCTTTTTTCCTGTTGGTGCATGTTCTCGAAATGAATAGATTGATGGTTCAATAATTGCACTATTTATTCGTTTATAAAATTAACAATAAATTGATATAGAGTAACAAAATAATTATATTCGATCTGTTCGATTAATATGTGTAATATATGCGTTACTTACGCGGATAATTAATACCGATTGATTATTTATAAGTATTTTCTCGTAGTCTGTTATAGGCTCGAATTGGCCCGTATAATAATAATCGCTTCTCCTATTGTCGGCTGGAGTGGTACGGAACTCGCGACTTGTTCACGATTACGAATTTGTGTGTTGAGAGTCGCCGTATTTATTAAGCGGTCAAATTAGGTTGAAGATGATTGATATCATCTTATTTGGCAATGTAATTGTCTCCAATCGTATTAAATTCGGTAGTGGCATTGCGAAATGCTGATTCTAAAGAAAATATAATACGCAAGTTTGATGACCTACTACTACGCCACGATTGCCTCGAATTAAAAAATTGCAACGTTGTAAAGTTCGCTCGCTTCGGCGTGATGCCGCTTGAATTAAAAAGCAACGTTGTCAAAATTCTCATATACGACATTTGTATGTCAGAAAATTACTGGCGATAAATATGCATTGTTAATTTGATTTTAGAGATACGTCACAGACGTAACACTTCCCCCCTTAGATTGTTGAATATCGTAGAGATTCAACAAGTATAATAATAGTTAGCCATCAGTAATTTTCTGTTACAATAATTTCAAATTACAATTATAAGATGGAAAGTTAACTATAAATACAATAACGTCTTTCATAAAATGTTTTGAGAAATTTTTAAATAATTTCAATATGGTTCGTTTAAAATTGTGGTTCATTTCGTACAAGAATGTTTACAATTTCCCTGTGTTGCAATTTTTTTCTCTATGCTAGTTGATACGTGGGTATCAATAAATTTACAATCACATAATTTTGTGGATCAAGAAATTACTGATGAGAATATGAATATCAAATGTAATTTATAGGGATACGTCACGGACGTAACACCTCCCCCCTTAAACTGTTGAATATCGTAGAGATTAAACAATTATAGGAATAGTTGAGCCATCAGTAATTTCTTGTTACAAAAGGTTCAATAATACTAACAATTCAAATAATAAAAACAATATTAAAAATTCATATCATGAAATCCATAATAAAAATTTATGTATATAAATAATAACAAAAACAATAATAAAAATTCAATAAATTTAAACAAAATTTCGTATCGTCTTTAAATTTCTATAAAGTAAATCATTTATTTTGTTCCTAACACTAGACTACACTTAACCTACGGTTTTACTTTGTATTGCATGTTGAATGCCGATTTTTCAGCGTTCAAATGGCGGTGCGGATTACTATGGAATAAACGGGTATTCTTACTTCGTTACGTGATTCTTTGTACTTAAGGAGTATCTTAAATTGGGAGTTTTGCTAATATAATCCAGCACATAATGTATTATTATCAAACTTACACTAAATCTGTGATTTAATATCATTCACTTTTAAGAAAACACTTTTACAATAAATTCTTAATTAAATTACAAATAAATTACAAAAACCTTCGGTGTAAAAATAATATGAATTAATAAAACGTTACGTAATAAATATAGCATACGTTATGCATTAGAATTTGTATAGGAACATATATCTTAATATTAATTAAATTATTTTATTATCGTTAATGTGTAATAATTTTGTTGTCTTGCTGTATTTACAAAAAAAATAGAATCATTGATTAAGTTTAGAAATAATGTGCGCATTAAATGATTTTGTAGAAAATAAAATGTGAGAAGAAATATATAGGGAATGATTCAAGTGATCATTCACTTCCCTCCCTGCTGAGATATTTGGCAAAAGATATATTATTTTTTCCTCTTTGCTTAAGTAGAATAACATTAAAGGGTTTTCGATATTATCATTATAAAAAAAATATTTTTCAACCGTATACTGAGAAAAATTATAATTATTTCCAAAAGAAAAATTTAATTATATTGGCAAGTATTTTTGATAAAAAGGAAGGTTAATAGGACGGAGTGATTTTTGTTAATTTTGACTTGTTATTGCTCTTATGCATCATTGTATTGCCTTTTTCTTCCTGGAAATTTTCAGCCATTTCAATGTTCATTTTAGAACTCAAGATTTTTTTTTCCTGGCATGAGTACTATTCACATATTTGCATTATAGAGTACGCAGTGCGTTAGAGTAGATATTTGTTTTACTCAATACAGTGCCGAATAGTGTATCTTGTAGGATGATCATGTCAGTGTATGATGAAACTGATCACTTCCAATACATTATATTCGATTTAATCTTAGCAATGTAAGTATAGCTACCTGATTTCTTCCTTTTGTTCTTATAAGTGCGAACAATATTTCTGAAAGCAAATACAGCTTAATTTTGCATAAAATTACAGTCAAATTATTTTTATCTATGTTTGTTAGGGTTGCAAGGTTTAGGAATAGTTTTATTTTCTTTTTCCTTTGGATTAGTTCTATAATTTCTTATTCAAAGCTACAGATAGAATAATAGTTATTAAATTGATCCCTGAAATGTTTTCTACTTTGTGACTAAATAATTAATTAAATATTTCTATTATTTAATAACACATAATTTTTACAAATAAAACTTTTGCTTGTTTCATTAGCAACCAAAAACTGAGGTATTTTAATATGTAATCACAATATTTTTGTTTGTTGTTGTTAAAAAAGAAAAGAACAATGTATATTTTTTTTTAATTGTCAACAATGTTATTGTTAGTCGTAGCATTACTTCTAAAATCTTTCATGTGTGAATCTTTTTACTGTCTTCGTAAAAATTTCTTAGAATTTCATTATTCAAACTTATATTATTCCGATCGCATTTTTATAAAGTTATTAACTTTCTGAGGAAATATAGTTGCTTTTCACAAAATTCTGACAAGTTGATACGAACAATTGTAGACAAACGGATAAGTGGTTATAATTTTAAATTGTATATTTGGTAAAATCTGGATCACCTTAGGGTTAGTTGACCAAGAAGTAGGATGGTTTTGCTTCAAATGGAAAAGTTCAGCTGCAATTATAATTCTCTATTGCTGTATTAAATTTGGAAAAATAAGAAGAGATTATGATAGATCTTAATATTGAGTATGTTGTCCATATCCTAAAACAAAAATGTTATGTTATTATTTTTTTATTATTAACAAGGCTTAATTTATTTGCATGCACTGTTTTTGCCTTTCTCTTGTAATCTGTAACAATGCTATTATTTTCGTTTACTTTTAAAATTTCAAAAGGGCCTTGATAGTGATCTTTTTCAAGTTTACCAGGCTTAGGTTCTTTGATCAACCATCTTTATCTCCCATTTTAAATTCTCTTGGGTTAATAAATCTCTCATAATATATCTTTGATTTTTCTTTTGACATTATTAATTTTTGTTTTGCTATTAAGGCAATTTCTCTTATATTATTAATCAGTTTTTCTAAATATCCATTATAGGTCGGTAATAATTCTGATTTTTTTACTGGTTCGCTAGACGGAATTCTAGCAGGACAGGCAAAAACTAGTTCATATGGTGTGAATTGATGGCTAGTATGTACATTAGTATTATAATGAAATTGTGCAAAATCTAATAGTTCATCCCATTCATATTTCTTTGTAGAAAAATTTTTTAAATATTCACACAACGGGTGGTGTGCTCTTTCTAATGAACCATTAGATTGCGGCGAGAAAGCTGTAGTTTCAATTTGATCAAATTTAAACCTTTTAGCTATCTGTTTCATTATTTTACTCGTGAAATTTGCCTCTCTATCGGTTAGTACTATCTTTGGACATCCAAATATACATATAAATCTTTTTATAAAAGCATCTGAAACCGATTCTGCTGTTTGATCTTTTAAACATACTAAAATTACAAATTTTGATAATTGATCCTGTATAGATAAAACATATTTATTATTAGTTTTAGTAAGGTTAAATGGTCCTACAATATCCATTGCGATTTTATCGAATGTTTTCCCCGGTGTATCTGTGATAATCATTGGTTGTTTAGTTTTTTTCCGCTTTAATTTATTTCTTTGACAATCTTCGCATTTTTTTATTCTATTTTGGATGTCTGATTTTAAGTTTTCCCAAAAATATTTTTCCTTAAGTCTATTGTATGTTTTATTTACACCTGAATGTCCTCCTATCATAGAGGAGTGATACATGTTAAAAATTTTATCCCTGTCTTCAATTTTTACATATTCAATATTATTTAAACATATTATCACCTTTATATTTGTATTGCTAAATATTTCTTTTAATATTTCCTCTATTTCTAACCAACTTATATTTAAAATTTCTATATCCCTAGATACTATAAATACATATATTCTTAGTAACTAATAATTCTTTTAATTGATTAAATAATTTTGCTAAATTTTCTTTTATTAATTTACATGATACGGACGTATCTATGTATAACATGAATAGTTTTTTATTCTCTATATTTATTATATCTATATTATCTTTTGTAAGTGATAGTTTTGGTTTTATGTTTTTACTTTTGATTCATAATTCAGTATTTTTATCTCATGACTTTCCTTTTAAATTTATTAAATGAACAATGTTATCGTTTCTAAATTGTATAGAATTTTTAGAATAAATGATATTATTAATTTCCGGTATATTTTCATTGTTTTCCTCAATTTTCTCTTCTTTTCTACCCGTAGTCATTTTTTTGTCATTTTTCCTAGTTTTTGTGGCCAATGCTTCCTTTTCATAGGTGTGATATTTAGTTTCCGCTTTATGTAGACTTCGTGATGCGTAAGCTATCGCTGGGTCTTTGCCAATTTTTCCTTGCGACAAAACTGCACCTAAAGCAGAATTCGAAGCATCTGTTGTAATAATATTCATCAAAACGTGGATATTCTAAGATTGGTGATGTGCATAATAATTCTTTAATTTCCTGAAAGGCTTTTTGTTGGTCTTTTTCCTAATGAAACTTCACGTCTTTTTCTAGCAATATATTTAAGGGTTTTGTTACTTTTGCGTAATTTTTTATAAATCTTCTATAGTAACCTGAAAGCCCTAGAAACTCTCTAATATTTTTAACATTTTTCGGTGTAGGAAATTTCTTTACTGCTTCTATTTTCTTTGGATCAGGTTTTATTCAGTGTTCACTAATAATGTGACCTAAATAACATACTTCTTTTTTAAAAAATTCACATTTTTCTGGTTCTAATGTTAAATTCGCTTCTCGTAATTTTTGTGCAACTGTATTGAATCTTTCGTTGGCTTCTGTCATAGTTTCGCCAAAAATAATTATATCGTCGATGAATACGAAGCATATCTTACCGATTAAATCGCCTAAGACTGTATTTAAAACTCTTTGAAATGTACGCGGTGAGTTTCTCAATCCGAAAGGTAATACTCGAAATTCAAAACGTCCCAATGGATTGATGCTAAATGCAGTTTTATGTATATCACTTGATTTCATAGGAATTTGGTGAAATCCCGACTTTAAATCTATAACGTGATAAAACTTAGTTTTTCCCAATTGATCGAATATTTCTGTAATGTTTGGGAGTAAATATGGATCTGGAACTGTCTTTTCATTTAGTTTTCTGTAATCTATTACTAAACGCCATCGTTTTTTTCCGTCTGCTAACTGTTTTTTTTGCTACAATCCATGCTGGAGCATTAAAAGCACTTTTTGAGTTTCGAACTAGGTCATTTGTTATTAATTTTTGAGTTTCCTCTATCGCGATTTCTTTTAATTTATGAGGTAAAGGAAATTGCTTTACGTATACGGGTTTATCATCTGTTAAATTTATTTCATGTTGTTCTACATTACATGATCCTAAACTGTCTCCCTCTAGCTAAAATATATCCTTATTTTTCAATACTAGATCCTTAATCATTGTTTTACTATTTTCAGGCAAGTTTTCGTAACATATTTTTTCTAGTAATCTTTCGTCTCTATTATGTTTTTTAAAATCTTGTATCGAATCATTTTTTCCTATAGAATTTATTGATCCCAAATTTAAAATTTTATTTTCGTTTATTTTAAAATCTTCTGTTATTTGAAAACCTTCAGGTAAATTGTCTATTTCGTAAGATATAAAATTATACTCTTTTTCATTTCCATAGAGTTTATTATATTCTTCCAACTCTACTTCAATTTTTTTATTTATTATTGTCAAAAATTGTTTATATTCTGTTGGTCCTATTTCCTCAAAATCGATTGTCTGGTCGTTACTTTCAAAAGCAATAGTAGTATTATTTATTAAGAACTTAATATTATTTTCGTCGTTTTGCAAAACATTTCCATAGTGCAAATCTTTTTTTTCTGGTAAAATTTCGTTTAACATTCTTTTCTGTAATTCTTTTCCTTCTGTCTTTAATATGGGAATTGTATTTAAAATTTTTGTAACATCATCATAAAATGTCGTTTCTGTTTCTACGTGTATTTCACCTTTATCAAATAATTCGGGTTCATATGATATTAAACAAGATGATTTTTCAATTTTTTCTCCAATTTGAAAATTTTCAATTTTTTCGTTTACTTGTACTACTTGTTGGCAATTTTCATGAATTATAGGTATTAAGCTTTGTTTTTCGTCCGTATTTTCTAACATTTTCTTTAAAACTTCCTTCTGTTCTATTGTTATTCTTGATTTTAATTCTTTATCCGTTTTTTGTGGCTTTCCAGTTACTGTATTAAGATTATGATTTAATTTATGGGCTGCTTTCAGTTTAATCTTACAATGATTTATTTGTAAATAGTCCTCGTCTAGTCTTAATTTTTGTTCAGTAAGAATTTTGATTCCTAAAATCCCGTCGTAAGGTAAACAAAAATTTGGTGGTGCTACATGGAAATCAATATTCAGTCCATTTATATTCATTTTAATTACTCCTAATGTTTCAATTGTTTTATCTGTAATACCAGATAAATGAATTTTTCTATTTTCTAAAATTATATTAGAAGGTATCTGATTTCCCTTGATAATATTTAACTGAGCCTCACTATCTACAAGTAAATTACATTTTTTATTTGTGTAATGGTTTTCTATTTCGATATACTGCAGTGAGTTTTCTAATTTCAGAAAATACATTGCAATTTTGGTCGCTGCTATTCTTTCTTGTGTTTTTTCATTTTCAATACTATTTATTTCAAAATCAATTAAGTTTATTTCGTTATTATCTATAATTTCTGATCTATTTATTGCCTTATTTTTCTCCATGTTTTCCGTAATATTCGTTAAATTCTTTGTAATCAATAAATCGGTGTCCGTGTCTTTCCCTCCGTTGGTGATACCATCACTATTAAATGTACCTACTTTAATATCTGCGCTATCTTTGAGTGACTTTTTATTTATCCTTCTAGTCCACTCATTTCCAGAAGAATTTGTTAGTTTTCCGAATTATTTTGATTAAATGCTGCTCGCGAAGTACATTCTTCGGTTGTATGGTTTGTATTTTTACAAATTTTAAAAAATTTATCTCATTTATTTTGGAGCATCTTAATTTCATAACAATTCTCTAATTGATGTCCATTTTTATTGCAATAAGGGCACTTAATTTGTTCCGTTAAACTTTTTAGTTTTCTACAATCTTCCCACTTATGTCCGGTGAATTTACAATATTCGCATTTTATACTTTGTGTATTAAAGTTCCCCCGATAATTACTGTTTGAATTCCTTGAAAAATGATTGCTGCTCTGGTTATTTGTTCGGAAAAATCCATTCCTATTTTTATCCCGGTGTTCATAGGATTTATTTAAGGAATTGTAATTGTTATTTGGGAATGTACCTTGTTGGTTATTGCTTATTTTTCTACAAGTTTTTGCTGAATGTCCCGGCATCTCGCACAACTGACAAACTTCTCTATTCTGAGAGTTTTGTTGTCTATTTTGCATCACTAAAATCTTTACACTCTCGCAATCCGCGGTTTCGTGATTTTCTTCCGCACATATCACGCACGATATCGTTCTTCTGTTTAACGTGCAGTATTTCATTGAGTGCCCAAAGTTGTTGCACCTCTTACATAATGCTGACGGGCAATTTTTAGCTGTGTGTGACGCGCTGCCACAGACCTCGCATGATTCCGCAAGTCTTGTTGAATTATTGCATGTAAGCGGGTCGTGCCCTTTTTCTTTGCATTTCCAACACAGCTCGTATTCCTTAATAATCGGACATTGTGTAACCTCGTGCCCCATATTTTGGCAATATTGACAATTAATATTAGGCATCATATTTAATTTACACGCGTCTATTGAGTGACCCTCTGTACTACATAAATTGCAAATTAATTTTATTACAGACTTAGCTGTTCTGGAATGATATGATACATGCTCCTTACTTTTACAATAGACACATGAAGCTTTCGTGCAAAATAATGCTTCGTGATTTATTTCTCTGCATATTTGGCAAAAAACTTGTTTAATTTTGGTTGGTATTGGAGTTCAAAATTAAACAATATGCTCTTGGTTTCATTCCTTAAGCTTTTTTGCTTTATTAAATTTGATTCTATTTCAATAGCTTTTTGTATTGCTTTATCAATGTCTCGGTGTTCTCCGAGTTCTATTCTAATTTCTTGTTTTAATCCTTTTTTAAAACTATCGAGTATTTCGGCTTTTAATACTGTTTTATATTCTGTTAATATTTCTGCTGTTACGATTGAATTTAATTTTTTTAATTCTGTTATTCGTGTACCCAATACTTGTAATTTGTTTGCAAAACATAGTACATTTTCATCTGATTTTTGGATTTGTTGTGTTAGTTTTCCCAATAATGCATGTATGTTATCCGGCGATGGGTATATTTTACGTATTGTTTGAATGAAATTTTCAATAGTTCCAATCTCTACATTTGTTAATGCTTTATAGATTTCTCCTTTGAGTTTTATTTTGAGAATCTGCACTAGATTCGATTCATCCGTATTCGATATTATTTTTTTTGCTTGTTTTAATTTTTCTATATATTCTTCGAGTTGAATATTTTCCCCGTCAAAATCCGGTACTAATTTTGCAACATCTTTGAGTGGTAATTTTAATGGTTGATTTGCCATTTCTGGTTCGAGATTTATTAAATTTTCAATTATTGGAATTTCAGCCCAGTCGTTATTATTCAAATTGTTATCTCTGGCTAAAATCAAACTTTGTTCGTGTAGTATTCCTTCTATTTCCATGTAGTCGTTTTGTCTATCGTTTCCTAAAAGTCTTGAGTCGTCAAAAAACGTAAAATTCTGACTTGGTGTGTGAAAAGCAATTGGTGATAATATATCTTGTTTTATTCCCGGAACTAAAAGATCATTTGTATTTTCTGTAGATTTATTGTCATCTATTAAGTTTTGTTTAGAGTCTGTAATGTTATGGTTTTGTTTTAAGTTAGATATAATTGGTGAGTCTGATTTTTCTGATACGTTAAGATCTGCTTTTGAAGTCGTTGGACTTGAAGCTTTTTCCGTATTTTCTTCTGTTTTTGAGTGAATTGGTACGTTAACGTAAGTATGTGATGAATTTTTAGGCAAGCTTATGCTAGGAGGTTCTACTCTTTCTACTCTCGGTTTCCTTCCAAAAATATTAGCTTCTTTATTTATCTCGTTTACTTGTTTTTTAAGTTCTGGATTTCTTTGGGTAGTCCGTCTGGTTATAATCCCTTTGTTTCCCTTATTTATTCCCTTTTATTACTTCTTTGTTTATAATATACTTAATATATCTAGTTAAATATATTTATATCATAAGTTTAACTATTCTTTGTGTAATTTTTCTTTGCAATTGTTCGCTTAAGAGTTTATTTATTTATCTGATACTTCTATATCTTGATTTTAGATTTTTATTTGATAGAATTTTTTTCTGGATCAGGCGAGGGTTATTTAGAAATAAAACAACTTTATTTCTGGCGAATATTTAGCGACGTTTCGTTGGCTGGTCTGCCAACCTCTTCAGGCTAATTTTTATTGAAAAAAATCGATGTTAATTTTTTTACACTTAATTATACAACACATAATATAATTTAACGCAACAATACCTTCAAAAGTTATAATATTAACACATGTTAACAAGTCAGTGATCGAATTTTATTTCGTCAATAATGAATTTTAAAAATACGACAAAATACACATAGGAACCGGCGTTTATATACCCCGTTGAGCTGAGTATACACACAGAAACCAAAACAATAACAAGTCACAGCTAGCATTTAAATTTCCTCAATACCGGAAAGTATGTTTTATTCAGTGTGAAAATATCTTCTTTCTTATTTATGCTATTCAAATGACATTTAATATGTATCATTTCGGATGTGAGTCTCTTTTTGTAATTGCTCTCGTTATCCAAAATTTGAACATTCTCCCAATCGAAGTGGTGATTAAACTCATCTTGTTGTGAGACCACCACTGACTGAGTTTTTGTTGTTTTTATGCTCCTTAATGCGCTTCTTTAAGGTTCTTTTGGTTTCACCTATATATGTCGCCGGACACTCTTTACATGTGAATTTATATACAATATTTGTTCGATCACACTTATTCGTAACGTCTTTTCCCAATTTTATAATCGAGTTAAGAGTTCTTTTCACTAGTGGAATCGACATAATATTATGTGTTTTAAGAATGGCCGACAATTTTTTGTAATTATTGATAAGAAATGGTAACTAAACTCTGGGAAGATAGTTACACTTGTTATCGTTATTGCTCTGTTTATATTTAAGAGAAATTCTACTATTGCGTATGTTTCGGTTAATGAAGTCTAGCGGATAATCATTATTGAGTAACATGGTCTTAATCTTACGTAGGTTAACTTTATGGAAACTTTTTTGTGACAACAATAATGCTCGGTCTACCAAATTATAAATGATGTTCCTCTTTTGCTGTATTGGATGATGTGAGAAATAGCTTATGACTCTGCCAGAAGAAGTCGGTTTTTGAAACCAATTAGTGATAATCGAATTATTCTTTTTTATGATGGTTAGATCTAAAAAGTTTATGCTGTTATTGTTTTCTAACTCATGCGTGAACTGTAAACTATTGTGATATGAATTGAATGTTTTTATAACATGATCAATATTTTCCTTTTTTACACAGATAATAGTATTATCCACGTATCTGTAGTTAAAATGGGGTGTACAATTATGGTTACTTTTCAAACTGTCTAAACATGTTTTTTCCAGATCATCCATTACAATGTCAGCAAAAAATGGGGAAATCGGAGATCCCATCGGTGTACCGAATGTTTGTCTATAATATTCATTATTAAACGTAAAATATGTATTGTCGTACAGAAAATGAACGCAGTTTTTTATTACGTCTACTGGAATCATGCAATTCGGAACAATAGAGTGTGCTCGCCTATCTATGCTATCGCACACCAATTTAACCGGAATGTTGGTAAACAGGGATTTTACATCTAGCGATAATAACACATGATCGTTGTCTAATTGCATATTTTCAAGTTTGTTTTTCAATTCAAAACTGTTATTAATATGAGAAAGTGGAAGTGCTATGCATTTTTTTAACTGTTTATAAATAATATTTGATAACCAATGTATCGGACTATTTACTAAAGAAATAATTGGACGTAAGGAAGCACCATCTTTATGAATTTTGGGTAATCCATAACATTTCGCCAAAACTGTGTCCGTTAACGTGAGTTGATTGTTATGAAATTTTTTTGGAGGAATTCGTTATCATTAAGGGATTTTAAAATTTTTGAAGTCTTTCTTTGTAATAAATCCAACGGGTTTTTGTTTATTTTTTTATAAGTATTTCTATCTGACAAAAGGTCTAACATTTTGGTTTGATAATCAGATTTATTGAGGCAGACCGTTACATTGCCTTACCAGCTTTAGTGAATAAAATGTTCGGGTTATTTTTTAAAAAGGTTTTGGTTGTATTTAATTTATTTTTAAACGATTTTTCCTCAATTGAAATGTGATTTACTTTTTAAGCGTCATATTGATGTTATTGGTAATTTTTTCCCGGATGTCATTTTTGATGGTATGGTTTATGTCTAACGATTGTAAACAGTTTTCCACATCCTTAACTATCACACAAACATCATCTTTGGTTACACTTGAAGCACTACTAAAGCTAGGGCCTAAGGCCACAATGTCGAGAACATCCGGTGGAATTTCTGTGTCACTGAGGTTCTTTACCCACTGGTGTTTATTCACGGTTTTAAGATTTTTGGTTTTAATGATAAAAATTTGTTATATTGTTTATAGTCGTATTTTTTCCGGACTGTTACGAATTTTGATGCGGACAAATTAAAAAATGTATCTGAGGCTACTAGGTCTATATTCGAATCCAGGATTAGTTTCATTAATTTTTTACGGGTTTTGATGAGAAAATTGATGTGTAACTTTATATCCTGAATTTCCAACTTGAGTAATTTGTTTGAAAAGTATTTGTTAAAATTATCGAATTTCTTTTTGCACGTGTTGCTATGAAACGATATGTACGACAGTCTCTTACTGATATTTGTGATGTGTCTTAGAATGATGTTGTCGTTTCGGCATTTTTGAAGAAGCAGCCGTTGTGATGTGCATTTGGCCAGGTCTTGGGTGGAATTATTCCATTCTTTCAAAAGGTTTTTGGTGCGTCTACCATATTGTGTATCGACGATCTTGAAGAAACTCACTGTGGAGTTTGAGTTCATATCCGATCCAGAACTCTGATTAATTGAATTGTAGATTTTTTCACCCTCCATTATTGTACTTGTTGATAGAATTTTTTTCTCGATCAGGCGGGGATTATTTAGAAATAAAACAAGTTTTATTTCTGGCGAATATTTAGCGACGTTTCGTTGGCTGGTCTGCCAACCTCTTCAGGCTAATCTTTATTGAAAAAAACCGATGTTAGTTTTTTTACACTTAATTATACAACACATAATATAATTTAACGCAAAAATACCTTCAAAAGTTATAATGTTAACACATGTTAACAAGTCAGTGATCGAATTTTATTTCGTCAATAATGAATTTTAAAAATACGACAAAATACACATAGGAACCGGCGTTTATATACCCCGTTGAGCTGAGTATACACACAGAAACCAAAACAATAACAAGTCACAGCTAACATTTAACAAGTACAATAATGGAGGGTGAAAAAATCTGCAATTCAATTAATCAGAGTTCTGGATCGGATATGAACTCAAACTCCACAGTGAGTTTCTTCAAGATCGTCGATACACAATATGGTAGACGCACCAAAAACCTTTTGAAAGAATGGAATAATTCCACCCAAGACCTGGCCAAATGCACATCACAACGGCTGTTCCTTCAAAAATGCCGAAACGACAACATCATTCCAAGACACATCACAAATATCAGTAAGAGAATGTCGTACATATCGTTTCATAGCAACACGTGCAAACAGAAATTCGATAATTTTAACAAATACTTTTCAAACAAATTACTCAAGTTGGAAATTCAGGACATAAACTTACACATCAATTTTCTCATCAAAACCCGTAAAAAAATCCTGGATTCGAATATAGACCTAGTAGCCTCAGATACATTTTTTAAATTGTCCGCATCAAAATTCGTAACAGTTCGGAAAAAATACGACTATAAACAATATAACAAATTTTTATCATTAAAACCAAAAATCTTGGAAACCGTGAATAAACACCAGTGGGTAAAGAACCTCAGTGACACAGAAATTCCACCGGATGTTCTCGACATTGTGGCCTTAGGCCCTAGCTTTAGTAGTGCTTCAAGTGTAACCAAAGATGATGTTTGTGTGATAGTTAAGAATGTGGAAAACTGTTTACAATCGTTAGACATAAACCATACCATCAAAAATGACATCCGGGAAAAAATTACCAATAACATCAATATGACGCTTAAAAAAGTAAATCACATTTCAATTGAGGAAAAATCGTTTAAAAATAAATTAAATACAACCAAAACCTTTTTAAAAAATAACCCGAACATTTTATTCACTAAAGCTAAATGTTAGACCTTTTGTCGGATAGAAATACTTATCAAAAAATAAACAAAAACCCGTTGGATTTATTACAAAGAAAGACTTCAAAAATTTTAAAATCCCTTAATGATAACGAATTCCTCCAAAAAAATTTCATAACAATCAACTCACGTTAACGGACACAGTTTTGGCGAAATGTTATGGATTACCCAAAATTCATAAAGAAGATGCTCCCTTACGTCCAATTATTTCTTTAGTAAATAGTCCGACATATTGGTTATCAAATATTATTTATAAACAGTTAAAAAAATGCATAGCACTTCCACTTTCTCATATTAATAACATTCAATTCATATCACAATAATTTACAGTTCACGCATGAATTAGAAAACAATAACAGCATAAACTTTTTAGATCTAACCATCATAAAGAAGAATAATTCGATTATCACTAATTGGTTTCAAAAACCGACTTCTTCTGGCAGAGTCATAAACTATTTGTCACATCATCCAATACAGCAAAAGAGGAACATTAATTATATTTTGGTAGACCGAGCATTATTGTTGTCACAAAAAAGTTTCCATAAAGTTAACCTACGTAAGATTAAGACCATGTTACTCAATAATGATTATCCGCTAGACTTCATTAACCGAAACATACGCAATAGTAGAATTTCTCTTAAATATAAACAGAGCAATAACGATAACAAGTTTAACTATCTTCCCAGAGTTTAGTTACCATTTCTTATCAATAATTACAAAAAATTGTCGGCCATTCTCAAAACACATAATATTATGTCGATTCCACTAGTGAAAAGAACTCTTAACTCGATTATAAAATTGGGAAAAGACGTTACGAATAAGTGTGATCGAACAAATATTGTATATAAATTCACATGTAAAGAGTGTCCGGCGACATATATAGGTGAAACCAAAAGAACCTTAAAAAAGCGCATTAAGGAGCATAAAAACAACAAAAACTCAGTCAGTGGTGGTCTCACAACAAGATGAGTTTAATCACCACTTCGATTGGGAGAATGTTCAAATTTTGGATAACGAGAGCAATTACAAAAAGAGACTCACATCCGAAATGATACATATTAAATGTCATTTGAATAGCATAAATAAGAAAGAAGATATTTTCACACTGAATAAAACATACTTTCCGGTATTGAGGAAATTTAAATGCTAGCTGTGACTTGTTATTGTTTTGGTTTCTGTGTGTATACTCAGCTCAACGGGGTATATAAACGCCGGTTCCTATGTGTATTTTGTCGTATTTTTAAAATTCATTATTGACGAAATAAAATTCGATCACTGACTTGTTAACATGTGTTAACATTATAACTTTTGAAGGTATTTTTGCGTTAAATTATATTATGTGTTGTATAATTAAGTGTAAAAAAACTAACATCGGTTTTTTTCAATAAAAATTAGCCTGAAGAGGTTGTCAGACCAGCCAACGAAACGTCGCTAAATATTCCCCAGAAATAAAACTTGTTTTATTTCTAAATAACCCCCGCCTGATCCAGAAAAAAATTCTATCAACAAGTACAATAATGGAGGGTGAAAAAATCTACAATTCAATTAGATTTTTATTTCTTAATATTTCAATGTTTTTGTCATTTATTTTAAGATGCAATACCTGTTTATGCAAATGATTATTTATTCATAAAACAAATGTTTTTATACGATTTCTTGATTTTTGGTTGTCTATTAAGTTAATTCTTATTTTTCACGTAATGTATTTTTGAATTATTGTATAATCATTCCTGAATATGGAGGTTTTATTAGTTATTATACTGTTCTTGTTTATATATTCTATTATTTTCCTTTGTTTGATTTATTTTCCCCTTAAATTCATTTATTATTAATTATTTCAATTTCTTTATTTGTATATATATATTTATATATATATATATATATATATATATATATATATATATATATATATATATATTTTGATTTCACTATGTGGATTATGCTCTCACTTGCTATTTCAATTATAATTTATTCTATAATTGTTGTTAAAAATTGTTTTCTTACTTCTTTGTTTTATTACTCCTTGTAGTGTTGTATCTTTTTTCGTTTGTAATGTTTTTATTTGTATTGTAATATATATTTTCAATTTTCTAATCTGTGTTAGACTGTATTTGTATTTTGCGTAATATATTTTTGAAAAATGTCATTTGTTTTGTAGAAATTATTCTTATTTCGATATTTATCATTTGTTGAATACTTGTTAATAACTCGACGAGCCGTACGCATTTATCTTTGGTAGTTTTGGCAATTCATGCTATAATAAATGGCCCCAACTACTTACCGCGAAATGTGAAGCTCGGACTTATTTTATGTTAGTTTATATAAGAATATTTCCCTCGTCTATCAAGAGCTTATTTGATATACTTTAAAACGTTTAAAGTTTGATTTAGCTGATCTAACGAACTTTCGTTCGACTGTGTACCGGAACCACTGTTATGTTCCGAAAAATAGTTATTTTATTCTTTTATTTCAAATAATCTAGTGAACTATAAAATGTTTGATTCGTACCGGAACCACTGTTAAGTTCTGGAGAAAAGTTATTTTTATTCTTTAATTTGAAATAGTCTAGTGAACGATTGTTCGATTCGTACCGGAACCACTGTTAAGTTCCGAAAAATAGTTATTTTTTTATTCCTTTATTTTAAATAGTCTAGTGAACTAATGTTCGATCGGTACCGGAACCACTGTTAAGTCCTGAAAGTTGAGGAATCTACTCTTATAATTGATTATTAGTTATATTTTGGCTTATTTACCTTTTTTTCTGTTGGTGTAAGTTCTCGAAATGAATAGATTGATGGTTCAATAATTGCACTATTTATTCGTTAATAAAATTAACAATAAATTGATACAGAGTAACAAAATAATTATATTCGATCTGTTCGATTAATATGTATAATATATGCGTTGCTTGCGCGGATAATTAATACCGATAGATTATTTATAAGTATTTTCTTGTAGTCTGTTATAGGCTCGAATTGGTCCGTATAATAATAATCGTTTCTCCTATTGTCGGCTGGAGTGGTACGGAGCTCGCGATTTGTTCACGATTACTAATTTGTGTGTTGAGAGTCGCCGTATTTATTAAACGGTCAAATTAGGTTGAAGATGATTGAGATCATCTTATTTGGCAATGTAATTGTCTCCAATCGTATTAAATTCGGCAGTCGCATTGCGAAATGCTGATTCTAAAGAAAATATAATACGCAAGTTTGATGACCTACTACTACGTCACGATTGCCTCGAATTAAAAAATTGCAACGTTGTAAAGTTCGCTCGCTTCGGCGTGATGCCGCTTGCATTAAAAAGCAACGTTGTCAAAATTCGCATATGGCCGAATCCATCTCAAATCAGACAGCCCGCGTATGCCTATTTCACCTATCATGTTGAAATAAAAATATTTATGTTCTACTCGAAAAAATATTTTACACGTGTTTTTTTATTTTTTTGTTTCATCAAAATTTCATGCGTTCAGCGATGCCGAAAAATTCCGAGAAAATTCTTTCATTGAGAAAAAAAATTTTCAATGTGATTTTCAGACTGCTATTGTTTCAGCAGTTTTTCGAGCTTTTAAACGTTTAACACACAATTTCACTCAGTTTTGAGCCCTCTTTAACGGCCTTAATGTCATTTTCAAAAAAATAAAAAATCCACGAGCTATGCACTTTTTACTGAAAAATTCATTTTTAGGGAAGTGCCTTTTTCTCGAAAACCCCATGTTTTTTTTGCACAATTTTTGTTGTCGTGATAGAGGACGGTAATGCCTAGCTAGACGTATTTGTGAGATTCGGTACTTTTTCCCTGGGATAGCGATCACTAATGAGATAACACACAAACAAATTTTTCACGCCTAATGCTTATATATAGTCAATGATATTAGAGTCAATGTAAAGGTATTTGTCTTTGTGTGTATGTAATATACAGGTACACATAACTATGTATTTATTTGTTATTTGCGTCTTTTGATTTTTATTTTTATACCTTGTTTTCATTTGGATACCTATTTTACTACCTTTGTTTTTCTGCTTCATTGGTCTTAATTCAGTAAGCGGACGATGAGCGGGCTTTGCTGTCAAACAATGGATTTTATGGTCACATGTTTTTTAACCCATATATGAGTTTTTTGAATTCAGGATACTTTGCAGTTGTAAGCCAATCAATATTTTTTTCTTTTCTGAATTGTTCTATTTCAGCATCTTGTAAATGTATTATTTTAATAGCATCAGTATATTTTTGAACATGTATTGCAAAATCATTTGCGTTTTGAATAGCTTCTTCAAGGGGCTCTCGAAGATTATGCGAAGTAGCATAATGCTTTATAAGTCCACCCACACCATCTACAGCTCCTTTGCCGTGCCCAGTAGCAGAGAACAACCATTTTATATCACACGGTGCTCGTTTTAGTTCATCTAATTGAAAGCGATTTTTAAAGTGACTCGCAGCGCCGTCTGATACGATGGTAATTTTTTAATTGAATCACAACAATTTTCTTTCAAGAATTTTATAATTTTTTGTACTGCTAGCAAAGCATACGCTGAATCATGTTTTCGGTCATCACTTATAACTGCGAAACTTTGTGTCGAATCCCTTGATAAGAGACTGCTGTGAAAATAGAAATTTGATCATTAACCCAATGATTTCCTTGAACAGCTTTATTATGAATCACAGCCCAGTTTTCAGCGAAGTCTATTTGAAGAACTAAATGATGTGAGTCTTTTTTAGCACTTTCTCTTTCTGTTTTTATAGCTTTGCGTTGTATATTTTTTACATACATGTGAGTACTAACCCTCATGGTCCAAACCGAAAGTTCATCTTTAAAAGCAGA
Source organism: Torymus aiolomorphi (assembly GCA_036365515.1). Taxonomy (NCBI): domain Eukaryota; kingdom Metazoa; phylum Arthropoda; class Insecta; order Hymenoptera; family Torymidae; genus Torymus; species Torymus aiolomorphi. The sequence continues at coordinate 122,002,064 of CM070873.1, read as the reverse complement.
AATTGATAGTGTCTTTTTAATCAGGTTTCCATTATCCCACAAAGCATATGTAATTTCTTCTGTGCCTTCTACATCTTGCAGTTTTAAAACATGAAACGTAATTCCCTTAATCCCTGGACATAGTTTACATTCTTGTAAATAACATAAATCAGATGGCTCAGAACACATTGTTGCATTTATTATTTGTGACCGACTTTCATCCAACTCTGTGACGTTACTCCCTCTAAAATTAATTAAGCTCGTAAGAAATAAATCATAATTTGCGCAATAGATACAGAGACAAACTTCTTTGATGGGGCTAAGTAAGACATACTTTGGTCGCAAACTATAAAATTTCGATTTTCCAATTCTCAATTCTGGATAATCATTTTTAAATACTTTATACGTCTCTTTTAAACTTCGAGTAAGAAAACGCTTAAGTTCTTCTCTTTTTTATTGTTAACTTTAATTGTAACAACGTCACATTTATTAGGACTTTGTCTTGAACAATTAAAATCATCATTTAAATAATATTCCATAACAATTTTTTCCATGTTTTCATCAATCGGATGGCCTGAATATGCATCTGGTTCTGAATAAATTCCTTTTTCTTTAACAAGATTTCTCGATTTGTTGATCATATACATTGTTATTTCTGGAAATAAAGATAAAATTTCATGTTTTGTAAAGGATGAAGGTAGCAAAGTCAGAATTTTTATTTTTTCTGATACCGTAGAACACTTTTGCAAGGCTAGACCAAGATTTTGTATCCATTCTGTACAATGGCATACAGTTGATTCATTTGCTGTTATAGAAACGTCATAAACATTGTTCAACTTCACATCAAGGGTATTAGACAATGTTGAAAGTATTTTTTTTTTCTTCTTTGTTACGTAATTTTCAATTGATTTTTCATGTATAAGATTTTTTTCTTTTAAGAGGCGATACAGAACCTAAGAAAGATGTACTTATTTCATTATTAAATTCTTCAATGCGTTCTGGAGTACTTGGTAAAAAATCTTCATCTCTATCAACTACGTTATCGGTAACTTCATTATCCGTTATAAATTCATTGTCAGTACTACTCACCAATTCTAAAGCACGATTGTAACAATGTTGACACAGATATGTAGAAGGTGTCAAAGGTAAATGAGGATAGAGGTGCTTCAATGGATGAGCAAGATTCTCAAGTTGTTTTAAACGTATGGAACTAGATTTGTAAATAATTTGTTTGTGTTTGTCTAAAAAGTCTGCACATTTGATTCTCTCTGTTGAGTAATATTGAGACATCGTAGTTGAGTTGATAAGGTGTAAATATGTAATAATTTTCCAAAAGATGATGGTTTTAAATAAGACGAGATGTGTGATATATAGCAGAAACCGAACTTTTCTTTGTAAATGTTAAGTCAAACCATATCCATCTAGCGGACAAATGTACTAGTACATATACTCCTATAAGTAGGCGCACGTACATGTATATTACATACGCACAAAGATAAATACCTTTACATTGACTCTAATATCATTGACTATATATAAGCGTTAAGCGTGAAAAATTTGTTTGTGTGTTATCTCATTAGTGATCGCTATCCCAGGGAAAAAGTACCGAATCTCACAAATACGTCTAGCTAGGCATTACCGTCCTCTATCACGACAACAAAAATTGTGCAAAAAAAAACATGGGGTTTTCGAGAAAAAGGCACTTCTCTAAAAAATGAATTTTTCAGTAAAAAGTGCATAGCTCGTGGATTTTTTATTTTTTTTTTGAAAATGACATTAAGGCCGTTAAAGAGGGCTCAAAACTGAGTGAAATTATGTGTTACACGTTTAAAAGCTTGAAAAACTGCTGAAACAATAGCAGTCTGAAAATCACATTGAAAATTTTTTTTCTCAATGAAAGAATTTTCTCGGAATTTTTCGGTATCGCTGAACGCATGAAATTTTGATGAAACAAAAAAATAAAAAAACACGTGTAAAATATTTTTTCGAGTAGAACATAAATATTTTTATTTCAACATGATAGGTGAAATAGGCATACGCGGGCTGTCTGATTTGAGATGGATTCGGCCATATACGACATTTGTATGTCAGAAAATTACTGGCGATAAATATGCATTGTTAATTTGATTTTAGAGATACATCACAGACGTAACAGCTCGTTTATCTACGGATTTTTTACTCTTCATGCCCGAGCGCAAAAGCATCTGTGTTTCTAAATCTTTTTCTGTTTTAATAGCATTTTTAACTGCTGTATTAACAGTTGTATCAGATGATAAATTCAGTTTGATTTCCGATTTTAATCCTCTTTTAAAACAATCAAAAACGTTATTTGTTACAGTTTGTTTAAAGGCATCTGAAATTGTCTCCAGACCTTCTTCCAATTACTTAGCTTCAAGAATTCGCGTAGTTAATTGACGTAAGTAGTTATTGTGGCACCATGGGACAGACACAACAAACCCCCACCACCACTTCCTGGTGGGAGGGGGTATTATACATCCCCTCCCCTCCCACCAGGGGAGTGGTGGTGGGGTTTGTTGTGTCTGCTCCATGGTGCCACAATATTCAAATTTCAAAATTATGATTTAAACTTAACTCTATGATTTCAAATTTTTAAATTATGATTTAAACTTAACTCTATGATTTCAAAATTTAAAATATAACTTGAACTTTTAAAATTTATATAATATTGAACTCTATGATTTAAAATTTAACTTTACAATTTAACTCTATAATATTAAACTCTATCTGTAAGAAAACTAGGTGGTATTTTAGGATAGGAGTATGAAAGGTAAGTAAAAACAAGTTTGATACATTTAAATCTTTTTATTCATTAAAAATATAATATTTTCTAAATGTAATGATACAAACTCATATATTAAAGACATAACATCATAAATGGGTATTGATATCGGTATATCATATTTTTTAAGCATTATTTCATCATAAACTTTATCAGAATCAGGTATGCCGAATTTTTCCGCATAAGTTAATAAATCGTCCTTAGAAAAATGTGTATATTGTGATGATTGGGATTCTTGCAATTTTTCTTTGAAATAATGACAAAGTGTATTAATAATATTTTCTATGTTACATGCTACATCTAATAAAAATCTCACTCTCATACGTATACAATGTTTTAATATTTTTAATCTATCAAAAGAAACTTTTTCAAATATTAAACTACTACGGTACTGTTTCGTTGGTGTTTGATCACCTGACGTCTGTGAATCTTCTTCTTCTACAAGTTCAATTGCCTTGTCGCCATAACTCATAATAAGCCTTATGCTAAAACGGTTAAAGGGCATCTTTTTATCCAGCATATCACCATCTTCAGTTTCAAAGAACTTATCAATAACTGGAAAAATTTCTTCAAATAAACGCCAGTCAGACACAGTAAATGGTATACCAACAAATTCGTCACCACTAAGACGGATGATAGGTAGAAATTCACCACCAATTTTCTTATTTTCTAGACCAATTTTAATTTTCTTAGTATAAGATTTGTTTAGTCCGGACACCATTGGCAACAGTTGATGACGACAATGATATTTGGAAACACATCTTGACCCGCCATTGCCTTGTATTTACACTTGCCTTGACCAGCCATTCTTGTGTATTATTTTCAGTAGGAGTGATCGTGTGAACTAATGAATAGGTTGTGGTAGACGCTCTTTTTTTATACTATTCATTCGGATGGTGGAGGGGTTTTCTAGTGGAAGGGTAGGATAGTAGCGGAATGTGTTAGTAGGGGGGGGGGGGTGGTAGTGGTAGTGGGGAAATGTGCCCCTATACAATTTTGAAACATAATTTCTAACAATTTGACCATTTTTGTGTAAGTTACAAGAAAAGTTTTCGAGAAAATGTCCAATTCCAAGGCCCACAGACATGTAATGTAAAAACATGAGACAAAAATAACCACATGTATCTGAAGTTTCACTTTGTAGTTATCGTGAATTCTATCGAAATTTTCTAACATTTCTTCGAATACGGTTTATATGATCGGGTATGTAAGGAGGTACACCAAAACTATCAAAGTACCAGGCATCACCATTTTTATTGACGTAAATTGCCACCCAATGCAAGCCAGGTTTATCGTGACTTTGGGTATTGAAAATAAAAGCTGTCGCTCTCGTCCGGACCAGGGGAATTTGATCTGCCGCAAAGACCCCCACAGCGTGAGTAGGAATTCGAGATAAAATCCGTTGAATTTGTATATTGTTCATCACAGAGGTTAATAGGCGGTTCAAAGATAAACTCTTCACCAACAGCTTCAGTTTTACCACGTGTTTTCAGCCACGTTTTTAACTTAGAGGCGTTATTCAAAGCACAACTAAACTTTGAAAAACCGAATTTTAAAGAATGTTGCATGCAGTAATTACTAGATGCTGTAAGTTTGTGAAATGGTGGGCAATCTTCTTCAAACTCTAAATTTATAATGTGTCGTGTAGTGATTTTTCGTAAAATCGCCACTTTCATGCCACCACGAACATAGATATTGTTTGCTCTCTTGCAAATTTCTTCTAGGTTTTTGAACAAGACTTTTTCGGAAACACCTTGATCAAGCCAATCCAAGCCGTGATGATTTCGTGATAACCAATCGTTTTCTTTTCTAGCCTCTTGACATAGTGCAGTTATTTGTCTATTCAGAGAAACAAGCCAATGTCCTGTGAAATTTTGATTTAATGAAAGAACTGTCACTTCTTTTGGTACCGGACAGTTTTTATAATCTTTAGCACACTCTTTCCTGATTCTCGAATATTATTGCGAAAAGATTCTTTAAGAGGTTTTTCATGTGTAATGTCATCTAAAATATTTACACCTGCTCGTAAAGCCTCTTTACCAACAGCTTTTCCTACAGCCTTACCACCTTTTTTCACAAACGGTAAAATACTACGATAGATACCTTTCAAAAAGCTTCCAACACCTTTTCCTTTTTGCATAGATGTATCTATTGTAATATAATTATTGAATGGATCGTGGGCACTTTGGTTATCATAAATTGTTTCAAAATAACCCATCTTATGCGGTTCTCTTAAAATGAAGTGTTACTGTCAACGTGCCGTAATCGAATGCTATAGGGTTTCCATCTTGGTCCTTTATATCTATTGTGATCGATTGAAATGACGTAGATAACAATGGAATATACATTGGCGCGATAAAGTTTTTAATCTCATTGCTACCATATTTATACTCGTTCATATTAAGAGGAACTATGCATAAAAGAGGTGTGTGTACATCACCTGTAATGTAAGGTTCACAAATATCACTATACATTCTTATTATTGATGGTAAACCGCTAATAAGATCGGCAGGTCTGTGGCCGGTAACTGTATCTCTAATTTTTTCAAGATTATGATTTTCAAAACCAATAATTCTCAAGAGTTTTTCAGACAAAATTAAACTATGAAAACTCGTGTCACAAGTATCCTGGCAAATTCGTTCAATTTCTATAAACTCTCCACGTTGTGCTTTGAATTGTAAGTGATTTTTTATGTTAGGTAAATTATTTATTTCTTGTAAAAGATTTTCATATCCGTGTAAATTCTTGGAGATAAGTGTGCAATAACATCATTTTCTATTGATTCGTGTCTCAAATCATTTGGTGAAAACGACCCCGTTGTTTTTACACAGACTATACCCTCACAGTTATCGAGCGAAATATGTTGAAATGTGTGGGGTATCTGAATCTCACATAGAGCTACAGACCACTCACCATGTAAATAAATATTTTGAGGTAGCTGTGTGGTAAAATGTGTTGTTTTATTTTCAGGAAACACATACATGCTGTTGTTACTAGATAATACTATGTAAAATTGTTCTCTCATTATATCTTTTTTAAATTGTTTGCTGAAACCCAGGAATTAAATTTATCGGGATAACCTTTCCAAGTTAGAAAATATTTTTTGTTTTTCCCTTTACCTTTAGTTTTAAGAATCTTATCTATTTGAAATGATTCTGTATTCAAATCTTTTTGTACTCTAGAAAGTTCTTCTTCGTAGAAAAAACCTTCGATTGGTTCACCGTCAAGATCTTCCAAAGTATAAACAGGCGGTTGGCGTTTAGTAGATATACGTATAACTCAGAATAATTCCAAAGTCCATCCGCTTTCATATGCTTTCTTGAACACTAGTTTGGCGCGACTGACACGTACTAAGTCACCCACCTTATATTTACGGTATCGAATACGGGTCGTGTTGTATCGTTGGGCTAGGTTTTGGTATGCTTTTACGGCATTGTACAAATTAACTTTAGCAGGAGTCATTTTAGTACCAGAATGCCAAGAATTATTGTAAGCATCAACAATTTTTTGTAAAATATCAATATATCTGTACGTATTTGTATGAGTAAAATATCGCCATAATCGACCCTTCAATGTTCTGATAAACCTTTCAACCACAGCTGCTTTAATATCAGGATTTCTAACTACACGATAGTTTATACTGTTCTTTTTCAAAACTTGTTGCATCTCTTTGCCGAGAAATTCTTTACCTTTATCAGTTTGAAAGAGCATTGGGTGCTGTCCTTTACAACGTGTCAAAATACGTTCAAATGCTCTAGCGACACTTTTCGATGTTTTGTTACGAATAGGTTCAACCCATGCAAATTTTGATAAAACGTCTATAACCACAAGTAGATATGTGTTGTCATTGTTATAGGTTTTTAATGATCGTAAATCAGCGAGACCTCGTTCCCGCACATCAAAAGGGTTACGAACGTCATAAGACCTATGCGGAAAATGACGGCGTACAGGTTTATGTAGAGTATAAGCATCCTGACTTTCAAGCCAGTTGATAATTTTTTTGCGATCGTGTTTTTTACCAATTGTTTTTAAAAGGTTGTACGCACCAGCATAGGCTGGTGATTGCGGTGGTCGATAAAAAAAATTATTTAACGTTTTTTCCATTTATCTTGTTCTTAAACTTTTTTAGTTTCTTTTTTACGTTTCTTTTAATTATTTTTTTAATGTACAAAGAAAACTTGTCAAAAGTTATTTTACTTATCATACAACAAGTTGTGACTAAAGCCACACCTCTCTCGTTAGTTGTAGCTGTTTCAGACAATAAACGTGCAAAGGCACGTTTAGCCAGCAAATAATCAGCTATGCTACGATCACTACTGTTTGCATATGCTATATCATGTTCACGACAATAATCGTCAAGTGGGTTGATACCTTTCTCACCTTTCTCTAACCTCTCGTTTAGACGTGTACCAGGTCCACAAAAATGGTACCCTGGAGCATGTATTTCAAAAGGTAAAGAATTGATTAAATTATCTACAAGACTTGATTCTGGGTGTGCGATCAAATCTTCTTTAATGTTTACTCTAGACGATCCCATGGAAGAATACGAACTTTTGTAACGTGTCTAGGTGTTTCTTGGGGGTGAAATCTTTTTTTCAACTTTCTTGGTGTTGCTCTATTGGTTGGTTTTTCGTTTGTTTCTTCACTATTAGATTGTTGCGTTTCTTCGTCGTCGTCGTCACTGTCAGGTTGTGGTGAAGAAACAAGTTCCCAAATTTTATTGTTACCAATAAATTCTCGTGGTATATTTGCTCTGCGAAGCGCTTCGGTAAACTGTCTATAACCACTTGACAATGGCTGTTTTCTATTTCTCAGAGCATCGTTAATCAAATCTACTATATTTCCACCTTTGACGACACTGCCATCTATGATAATCTTACCAAGGTTATCCCATGTGACATCACCAGAAGCAGACAATCGCAGTAATAACTGTTTTGCTTTAAATCGAAGCGTTGATGGTACACTGTTTATTATGTTATCATCTACTTTGCTGCTATCTTCATTGGTATCTTCGTTATTATTTACTCTGCTTACTTTATCGATATCTCCAGGGGTGGTTACGTCGCTCACGTGAAATTTTTTTGCACCATCATTTGATTTATAATACATAAAACGGTCTAATGCTTGTTGGTACATCGCATATTTTTCACGATCATCTTGAATTGATGTCGAATTTATAATTTCGCTCATTTCTTTGTCTAGTCGCGACGAAGGTGTACCGGGTGTTTGCATAGTAACCAATTTTTCACCTGATAAACGATGGTGTAAATTATTTATAATTTCTTCAGCGATCAAAATCATTTTTCTTGCATGCTAGTTTTATCACAGGTACCAAGATGAGTGGTAAACAAGTCTGGTATTTGATAATCAACTTTTTTTTATTTTTCAAACTTTGCGAAGAATCAGTTAATTTTCTTAAGAATAAAACGTACTTTTTCAATTTATTTTTATAGTTTTTGTTCAAAGGCACGTTACCACATAAAATATTTAAACCACATTCGCAAATGAGAATAACAAGTTTTTTATCTGCTTCGCGTAATAAAACACCTCGTTGATTTTTATCGAAATGAAGCAGAGATTTTTAAGTATTTAAATTTTTTTGTCCAAGACGCTTGCGTCTGCTCGAACCCATTACAATCGTATCACTGGTATATTATTCCCAAGTTCGCTACCTTTTATAGATTTCTTGGGAACATAAACATAGTGATATTTATCAAACGGAAATATTACTACGAAAACGACAATTATCAGGTGTATCTTGGCGTAAGTCAAGTAATAAATAGGAGTGTGCTTGTTTAGTTGCATCAAGATAAGTCTTTTGTAGAAATTGTGGATTTTCAAGACACACTTGGCGAGCTAGATACTGTATCTGAGATTTATCTCTGTGGTTTTTGAAAATAACTATATAATTAGAATTTAACGAGATTTCACGCTGGCCCTTATGGAAAAGGTTTTGTGTGATGAATATTACGCTTAAATTATTATGATGACTACCCTTAGTAAAAAGATTGGCAATAACGCCACCACCACCACCACCACCCGAAGACTCCCTCATCAAGTCGTCTATAATTATCAATTTTGGCCTAGGGTCGTCGACAATGTCTGAATTTTTTGGTAAACCCTCGTGAAATTCGACATCGTCACTCAGTTCTTTATACGTTGATTGCCATTCGGAATAGTAAACTATTATTCGGTCAAAGTGTACGTTACTCATACTATCTATATGTTTTAAAAAGTTTTTAACAAACATGGTTTTCCCACATGATGTGGGACCGCAAACCATAGATATCCAAGGATGTTTCCACCGCGGATCCATGACAAAAACTCTTTTCATCAAAGCAAATAATATTTTTATAAGTCTCGAGGTTTGCGGCGGCGCGGGCCGGCGCGCGTGTCACAAGCTGCTCAAGAAATCAGATTGCTGATGAAGTGACAAGCTATTTTCAAGCTATAAAACTTGTGATAAACGCTATCAACGTGTACCAAAAAGCTTAATGTGAATTGAAGAGCTCAATGTGAATCGATAAGCTTGATGTGAATCAATAAGCTTAATATGATATATCAGACTGTTTAATACACTTCTTGAGCCTTTCACCACCATCGCTTTAGCAAAATTACATTGAAATAAGATTAATTGAGAAACAAATAGTTTTGATTGAAGGATAAGCGTTTTATTAAGTATTTACAAATGTTTTGACACATGAATACAATTAATTCACTTATGCTATTTAACAATATGAAATTATTCATAATTCACACAAATATTTTCGAAATAATATTTTCTCATAAGTTTAGCGTTATGAAGTGCACAATTTGTTTTATAAGAACCATTATGGTTAATACAAATAGTTACAATTTTTTTTTTATTGTACAACTTGGGAGTAACCTAAATCGTAAATATCGACGACATTAAATTTAAAATGTTTCAACCATTCCTTTCTAATCTGACCTCTGACGAAAACTTTCTTAGCATCATGTAACCCTTCTCGAAGAATCTTGCGTATATTCGCATAAGGAATTTCACCAGACTTCCATGAAAGCCCGTGATAGTATTGTTTCAGCCATGTAGTTTCTTTTTTGTGTCTATCCATAAGTCGACGCCAATTATATGGTTCTTGAAACAAAAGTACTAGAGGTTCAGAGTCTTTTTCCAGAGGTAATATAGCAAGCTCCTTAAGGACATAATCATCTGTAGATTGTTTAAACCCCTGTATGTCAACAATGTACTCCATTCTTTTGGACAGGCTTCTCGACATCTTGGTTGTCACAGATATACTAAACTAAATAACCTTTATTTAATGTGTTTTATACCCACAAGGGTAACTTTTAGATATATTTATAAAACGCCTCTTTGCACACACAGGTTTACAGATCTTATTTTCTTCCCGCGTTACGACATCATGAAAGTTTGTACGTCTTATCGAATCGAACGTTAACAATATAGGTGGAATCTCACCGGTAACTAAATCACGTATAGAGTCAAAGTTTATTTTCCCAGCGTTTGAATAATTTAACCGTATACCTTCGACCTTATATATGCAAGATTCAGTGCCGTCAGATTTCTTAACCTTATAAGCATAAAATTTTGGCCCCCCTGATACAAAAGATGTTATATAACTCCCTATGCCGTAACATGACAATTCATCTGTCATTTCTCCTAAAAGTGTTCCCGTAGGTGGTTCATACTCCTGTGTATCTGTATTTCTCACATAAATAATTGAATCTGTATCATAATATAAAGCGCGTTCTCCTACGGTTCCAAGTAACTGAAAAGTTTAAATCGGGTCTGTGCTGTGGTATAAGCAGCAACAACAACGTTAGTAGTATGAGATGTTTCCATTGCTTCTTCAATGTATTGCCAGCAGACGTACAGGGTATAATCATTAACGGGTAAATACGCCATAACTTCGACTTCAGAGTTGGTTAACATTTCTACAAGTCTTTGAGGATCTCTCACTATTTCTGTTTTTGGCATATTCTATCTTTGTCCAAATTTACTCCATAAAGAATTAAGACAAAGTTTTGCTACAGACCTTTTCCCAGGATTAAGATTTATCTGGCTCTTGTCCAGTTTTATACTCTCCGCTCGTTCGAAGTCTTGAATATACTGTGTTATTGCCTCTGGATCATTATTACATTCCGCAGGAAATCCAGATGCATGGGTCTTCTGTTTAAAAAATTCATCGATGTAACCTGGAAATAATCCACCTTGACCAGTAGCAGGATCATATTGCGTAATTTTATATTGCCAAATTTCAAAAATTTTTCTAATTCTGTAGCCAATTTCAACAGCTTTTTTTACCTCTTCAGATACCCATGTACCAATAAATACTCTGTCTTCTTCATTTTCGTGCATACAATCTTCTTGCACTTTATCTTCTACACACTTTCGACATAATGGAAAAATTAATTTACCATGCATTTTTACACGTAAAACCGGGTGATATAAATTGCGTGGTGATAATATGGTACACATAATAAGTCCATCGATTTTATGAATATTATTTATATTACCAATGAATTGAAGACACTCTTCTTCGCCAACATATACTTTTGGATGACCAACAGGGTATTTGCCTCGTTTACATATGTACGGATAAAATGAACAAACATCAACGTATTTAATTTTTTGGTTATCCTGTGCGTCATAAACTTTAACTGTATTGCCTGTTCTACCACCAAAGAAAGCATTTCTAGGATTTAAGGGTTCATACATTTTAAGTTTAGCCTGTTGTACAAACTGACTCATACTTTCATTTTCCAAACACTCTTTCTCATCTTCACACTCCCATTTTTCTATAAGATAATAATTATATGATTTAATTTTTTCAGAAATTTTGCAGGTTCTTTCATACCTATCATCCAATGTTTCCTTACCCACTACCAAACATTCGGTAACATCTTGGACACCCGTGCCAGTAGCACCCGTGAAACTGTAATACTATACCCTTACTATGAGTGTTATTTTGATAAGGTGATAGAAAACCATCAACTATTGGTCCCTCCGGAAGTCGTTTTTCATGACAACGATCAGCATGTTGTATTTCACAATTCATAACCTTTTCCATCCATTTTAACCATAATAATGCTTTAAGTGATTGATTATTCGCTCGCCTGTATCCACCTTGAGGTATAATGCCAATAGTTTTTCGTTTTAAAAAGTTTTTTCTATACACACGAAGACAAGACGATGCAATTGTAGCTGCTTCAGTAAAAGGATCAACTTTAGAACCATTTAAAAAAGTTTCTCGAAAAGCCAAACATGCTAGCCTTAAAATTTTAACATCTTGTTTACAATATTTCAAAATTTCTTTCTGAAAATCGAACACGTAATGCTGTTCTTTCTTATCGTTATACCACTCTAATAAATTCCTTCTCTCAATAACACTCATAGTATCTGGTGAATAGGATGAAAGAGGTGGTAATTCACCAATATAATTTTGATTTGCTGGCGTGTTGAATAAATGTGGAAACGTGCCTTTCTCAATCTGTATTAAACCATAAGCCTTAGGTAAAGCACTAAGAGGCATATGAAGATAATTCAAACTATCTAAAAATTTAACATTCATAATCTCCATTAAAATTATTTTTGTACCGTTTAATATAATAGATGGTTTAACACGAATGTCATCCCGCTCAACAATATATTTTAGAATAAACTGTCCATCAAAACCTTGTGCATTGTGCGCTATACAAACAATCTGCCTAAACGCGCTTCTTTTCGCAAACACTAAATCTGTAAATTGTTTGACAGGGTCACGATCAAATACATATTCCCGAATACCACAATAAGTACACAATGTCGAAATGGCAGACTGACAGTTTTTTGTCAAAAGATTTTGGTTTTTGATGATTTTTATAACAAATGTTACCGAAAAAATCTCTACCACAAAATCGACAGTTAATTTTAACATTTTCAGCATCACAAGGAGGTTTTTGAAAACACTTGCTACATTTTTGTGAGCATTCATGATTTTCTTCACGCGTAAAAATTTTATTACATGGTATGCAGTAACCTCTACTACCGACAGCAGCAAGCAAATTTAATATTGGCTGATAATGATGTGATGCTTCGTAATACATAATCCTTAGAGTATGTTTAATTATACTATTCGTATTGAGAACAAATTTTGAACCGTCATACAACGGTTTATCACCACGTCCAAATCTTTGAAATGAATAGATAACGATGGCAATACCTATTCTAGCAAAAAATGTCTGAAATGTATGAATTTCATTTAATCCACACCCTCCTTCGGGTATAATTAAACCAACATCGCGTACAAGATTTTGTGCACATTCAGTTTGATACTTTTGACGCCTGTTTCTAATTTTTTCCCACTCTTTTTGAAGTACTCCTGAACGTATTTGTCCCCGTATCGCATGCACATATGCAACTACCAAAGATCTTGGTAAACATAAATTATAATCGTTTTTTATTTTTAATATAGAACGCTTAAAAACACTTTCATGAGTTAAAGCTACGCGACCACGACCTACAGGGACAGATACAATGCTACAAGATACTAATAATGTATCATCAATTTCAAAATTATCAGCGCTTTGTGCAACGCTTGCTAGCTTATCCCATAAATCGTTAGCAGATAAATCACTCACGCGTCTAAATGAAATCCATGCAGGACCGTGAAGAAATCTTTCTGATGAAAGAGTTACGCCAATAAAATCATCGATTAGACTGATCAATGTATCGATAACGAAATCGATCAAGCAATGAGGTTCCAAAACATCTTCATTTAAAAGAAGATATGGTACCTTATAAAAAAGTCTAATACCGCGAATCGATCTGACTATAATTACCAGTGGAAGATCATACCAATATCGAGCCAATACGTTGATCAGTTTACTAAACTCTCTCTATTTTCTCATCCTGTATTTAGGTTTACATGAAGGGTGATTTGTGTGTTTGATAATAACAATAAATTAATTTTTATTGTAGATTTTCGTAGCATGTATCAGGAACATATAAGCTAAGAAGATGTCACATATGTAATAGTCATAAGTAGGGCATTATACTATCTGATCAGATGGCTATTATGACGAGCTACTAGCCATACAAGTGATAACGTACACCCATTGTACTTGTCATAAGAAACAAACAGCGAAAAGAGTTTAAGTAGTTGTAATGATTATCGATTGGTTCAATCGATATATCGATAACGAAGTCAATCGATCTGTGAGGTTCACAATACCGCGAATTAATGTGAATGTAAATTTTCAAGATATCCGTACCAATACCTTCCTAATACCGAATCAATAACAAAATTAATTAGTTAATGAAAGTTATAAATATGCGGAACGGTTAGAGGCTAAAGTAGGTAGTAAAGAAGTATAATGCCGCGAGCTGATATAACCATCGATTAGACTGATCATTGTATCGATAACGAAATCGATCAAGCAATGAGGTTCCAAAACATCTTCATTTAAAAGAAGATATGGTACCTTATAAAAAAGTCTAATACCGCGAATCGATCTGACCGTAATTTCCGGTAGTAAATCGGACCAATACCGTACCAATACGTCGATCAGTGTACTAAACTCTCTCTATTTTCTCATCCTGCCTTGAGGTTTACGTAAAGGGGAGTTTGTGTACTTGGAAATCATAATAAATGAATTTTTATTACAGTTTTTCGCAGCATGTATCAGGAACATATAAGTTAAGAAAGTGGCACATGTGTGTAGTCATAAATAGACCATTATGTCGGCTGGTCAGTTCGCCATTATGACGGCCTGCTTGGTATAGAAACGACGATACCTCATTCGTTGCACTTATGATAAGAGTCAACCAACGAAAAAACTTCAAGGCAATGCACATAAAGTAGGTGTAGCTTAACGCGTGCTAGTGGGATAGTCCTAATGCAGTGGCTATCATTCTATTTTTCGTAGCTTTTTTAATAAACCTACTCGCTCAGATGTTTCTCTGCTAACTTGGGTCGATTTAATTGTAATATTAACTTTTTATGTATAATTAAGAAATAAACACTTCCTCAGCATAGTTTTATAATAAATAAACAATAATGAAACATAAAATAATAATTTAAAATATTTCTCGGTAAAATGCTGTACGAGCGCTGAAACAGTGCTTATATAAACTTTTTTCAAATTATTTATAAATTATTTAGATAATATAGTAGACAAATGTCTCTGGTATCGGCTGAGATTGAAAGTTTTCGTGAGAAAAGAATTTTAGAGTATTCGCCAGACGTAATAAGAGTAAACCGAATAAATTATCGTATGATTTTAGAATTTACTTGAAAAATAATCCCTACTTCCCCCGCCATGTGTAATATGAATGCAAAATCCAATTTTCTGCAAGTTTCTACACACTCTAAATCTAATAAGAGTGTAGCTTATCATCAGTTTTCGCCAACTTTTGAAAAAACGATGGCTAGAGCACCTTGCTGTCCACCAGTCTGCTGTGAGATTTTATTGGGGCAACACCTCTCTCTCTCTCATCATGGACGAAATGGCTAATTCACCACCATTATCACCACCACCACCACCAATGCCGCTTGAAGAGTTTCAAGATATCCCCATCGACGAGTCGATATCTGACAATTGTAAGTTTTTATATTATTTGTTTATTTTTTAAATTTAAATAAATATTGCTTTTAATAAATATTGTTTTTTAAATAAATATTGCTTTATTTAAATAAATTCTCTCTCTCTCTCTCGTGTGTGTGTGTGTGTGCGCGTGTGTGTGCGTGCGTGCGTGCGTGCGTGTGTGTGTGCGTGCGTGCATGTGCATGTGTGTGTGTGTGTGTGGGTGTGTGCGTGCGTGTGTGTGTGTATCGACGCAGGAGGAAGCTGCAGCTGCTCCCCACTACTACTACCGATGGTGGGGAGTTATAGCTCGTAGCCGTGGCTGACTGCACGATCGTATAGTTTGCCCGGAGCAGCGGGCCGTGTCAGACGGGGAATCCCTGCGCCGTCTGGCACTTGTGTGTATAGTGAGCGCTCTCAAGCAGCAAGTGCTCTACGGTAAGATTGTGGGGATCCTGCCGATCTCGTCTACCTCTCTCTCTCTCTCTCTCTCTCTCTCTCTCTCTCTCTCTCTCTCTCTCTCTCTCTCTCTCTCTCTCTCTCTCTCTCTCTCTGTCTCTCTCTGTCTCTCTCTCTCTCTCTCTCTCTCTCTCTCTCTCTCTCTCGGATGTGTGTGGTGTGTGTGTGTGTGTGTGCGTGGGTGCGTGCGTGCGTGCGTGTGCGTGTGTGTGTGTGTTTTTAAATATAGTTTCAAATTTTGAATATTTTGCCACTATGGGGCAGCCAGAGTTTAATATTATATAGTTAAATTGTAAAGTTAAATTTTAAGTCATAGAGTTCAATATTATATAAATTTTAAAAGTTCAAGTTATATTTTAAATATTGAAATCATATAGTTAAGTTTAAATCATAATTTTAATTTTTGAAATCATAGAGTTAAGTTTAAATCATAATTTTGAATTTTGAATATTGTGGCACCATGGGGTAGACATAATAAACCCCCACCACCAGAAAGGGTCAATGACCTCAAAGTCGGTGGTGGGGGTTTGTTGTGTCTGTCCCATGGTGCCACAATAACTACTGACGTAAATGATTTGAAAATGAAATAACCTTTTCATCATCACGCTGGTATTCATTACCCAACTCACCTAACAACTGATTTAAAGTCTGCGCGGAACCGAAAATATCCGTAATATGTTCTATCAAGGTATCAGCCGTTTCAAAAGTTACCCCTACTGTACACGACCCAGCTTCCCCTTCAAGTCGAAATTTAATCAGCTTCGCTAGATGAGACTGAGCGGCATCGTCTAATATATCCCTGGCTTCGCGGCATCCTTCCAAAAAAGCGGCTAACTGATGTAGTTTGCCTTCAAACTTAGGTACTACGGCTAACGCGTCTTTTAACGTCACACGACTCCCAGCCATATGTGGATCACCGTTGAGGCTCATTGTCGCAGGTAAAATCCCTCTTTTTAAAATACCTTGTCCCAATAACTGGGGACTGTTATTTTGCGTGTCACTAAAAGTATGGTCAAGATCAACAATCTCTTCGTTACTTGCTTTCGATTTTATTTCTAATTCAGCAAAATCGTTGTTTAAATTATTATCTATATTATCTTTATATCTATCGGTTAAGGTACTGTTAGCTAAACTATTTGCCAAATTTTCTAAATTATCAAGTTTGGGATACAAATTTGATCCGGAGCTAGTAGAGGGACCGTCGATTTTTAACTGTTGGTTAGGCAAAAGCGATCGAGCTAAACCCTTACCAGTAAAAACTGCTCTATCTTCTTCCCACAATTTTTTCTCTATTTTTCCTTTACTTCGTGTAAAAGGACCTTTGACCAAATCATTATTTGTATTACTCATGAAAGACACCAAAAAAACAAAAAATGACTTCCTTTCCCTTTTTTTCCCTCACTCTATTTTTTTCCCTAATTCAGAAATTCGTTTATTTAACCTAATTATACTATTCTGATAAAATTTTTTGATTATGAACAATAGTCCTTTGACAATTTTTAATTTGTCTAGACAGTACTCTATTTTTACGCACTAACTTACTTAACGTTTTATTATTATTTTTACAAAAATGAACTAAATTTACTTGATTCTGAGTTTCGGAAATTTCTAAATCGGAAATTCTATTACCTTGCCTAACAATATCTAATCTCATCTCATTATTAATAACGTCTGAAAAATCCCGATAAATTGTTCTCTGATCTTCCTTATCTTGCTCGGTCTTAATTTCGAAATTTTTAAAATCTCTAATTAGTTGTCCAATCTCGGAATCGAGTTCGTTCGCGAAATTGACAACATTAATTAACCCGTGCAATTGATAGTCGTTGTTAAACGAGTTCACTAATACAACCATTTAAATTTAGTAAAAAGAAACTTTCAAAATATGAATTATGAATTACTTAGAATTTTAATAAAATAAGATAACAGAGAAATTAAATAAATATACGTTGCACAAATAGAGTAAAATTTCTAAACAGCTATTTAAAAGCTAACAAATTTCCACAATTGCTCTTACTTTTACCATTTTCGCCCTATATAAAAGCGAATAAACTCACTAAAGGCAAACAAAGGAACCACATAAAATTTCACTGTTTAAAAAAAAAAAAAATTTATTTATTTAACTTTTAAATTAAAAGTTTTCAAATATGCTTAACTTCTGGACTAATTTTTTTTAATTTAACATTAACACAAAATTTTGTCTTACATATACTACAATACCACGGATTGCTCCCGTATTCACAAATATTCTCCACGATATATTGGCCCTTTTCTTCTAAAGTTTTTGGGGCTAAATTTTCGCATGAAACAGATCTCACTGGTAAAGGAGAATTTTCGTGGGCAAAGGGAGCAACAGCGACAGTGTTCAGGGTTGAGTGTTGTAAACTCGCAAGTTTTCGGGTTCGTCTGCCTTGCTTAGCTTTCCGCTGTTTTTTCGACAATTTTTTTCGTCGATTCCCGGTATAATAACCCTGCTCCACTAAAATAAACCAAATATTCCCGGATTAAAATGGATTCAAAATTTAATTAATTCAAAAACAAATGTACACACAGTATTCAAAACAAACTAAATGCAATTTATATGTAATTAAAACTTATTGCTTCTCTACCAATTTTAAACATTTAAGACAAGTTAAATTTACGAACATCTCATTAGCTGCCTCCGAAACGTTGAACAGAAAAAAAAACTATTAAATAACTTTACAATTACAAGAACACCACTAAATTGATTTTTCAAATACCGAATTTACACATTAATTTAGTCAAGAGGCCGTTGCGCATAGTCATCTTCTTGTGGCTCAGAGGCTTTGGGGCTTTAACTAACAGAATTATTTTTCAATTTATCAAAAGTTTACCGATAGGCCGTTGCGCATGATCACTTCTTGTGATTCAGAGGCTTTTTTGGGCATCAACTAACAAAATTATTTTTCAATTTATCAAAAGTTTACCGATAGGCCGTTGCGCATGATCACTGCTTGTGATTCAGAGGCTTCGGGGCATTGGTTTAACAAAATTACTTTTCAATTTACTAAAATTTTAACCGATAGGCCGTTGCGCATGATCACTTTTCTAATGATTCAGAGGCTTTGGGGCATTGGTTTAACAAAATTATTTTTATATTAAAACACTTTCCACGACCAACCACTTTGCAACCGCGATTTTTTTACCGTAAATTAAACAAAAAATATTTTTCGCGGCGCGTACGGACTCTTAAAACTACAGAGAAGGAAAAGAAGAAAGAAAATGCTACTGCTTTTCCTAACGCAATTTGAGCAATTAGCCTATCCCTCCGGGGCCTCCAAAAATTTTATGTCACGTATTTTGTGTGACAGTTCTGCTCTTTTTGGTTTGCAGTTGCCTACATTAAACCGGGACAAGCAATGGCTGATTACTCGAAACTGACATTAGGTTTTGGGAAAAAATCACCCTAACTCTATTCCCTCAGTGTAGATGAGTTAGTTTCCCGACAATTGCTCTTCCGTTTCTTAGCAAGCCGAATGCGAAACTCTAACTCACTCACCGCTCTGATCCGTCGACTTTAAGAGGCCGAATGCAGAGTTAGCTAGTCTAGGGGACAATTGATCCTGTTGTCTCCAACAGAAGAATTCAACGTCCCGGAATTAGGATAGGTGAGGGTGAGGTATAAAAGAGAATAGAAAAAGATAGAAATATTTATATTTGAAAAACTTACTTTTTATTTATTTTAACTTATCTCCCCTTTTCCACTATTCAATTTTAAAACTACAGAAAACGGAGCTTTGCACGCTCTCGCAAAAGTTAATAAGCCCGTAGTGGTGGTGATGGCAGTGATGTTTTCGATGTTCTGTCCTTCTGGATGGTGGCGGCAGACTGACCTCCGGGGCCGCGTGATTCTCTTTTTGACGCCTCGGGGGTAAAACTGCTTTTCCTTAAAAAGCTGCGGTATCAAATCAGGACTAGCGGCTTTGGCGTCCTGTCGAATCAGCGACGATGCGTGCGGCGGCAGCTGTAGTATTTTTATCTGCTCCTATGTCTTACAATGTTGAGTGAGATGAGGAGTACGAGAAAGCGGGGCCCAATGATGCGGAAGCGATCTCCCTGCCGAGCGCTATGATTTCGAGGAGCGGGGAGAACCCTATACTCTAGCACAGAGAGCGAGCACTCATTCCCTCTTTAGGGTGACTTCCGGCGGCTCGTATCCTTCTCGGAGAGCGAGAGAGAACGCTGTACTGCGCGACGAAGAAGGAAGATGAGAGAGAGAGAAAAGATATTCTCATCTCTCTCACTCTACGTTTTTGGAGGGCTTTCTCAATAAATTGTATAAAAACAATTAAAAACCAAAGTTTTATAAATTAACTATTACATTATTTTACTAAATATTACCTTGACAAGGTATTACAATTTTGAACGGTGATTCTACAGTGAATACAGACGGAGTTAGGGCTAAATTAAGAGTTGTTAAACATAATAATTAGTTTTATAGGAGAATAATTAATATAGGCTTACAAAAACTTTAGTCGCTGTTAAAGATCGTAAAACTAAACAATTAACTTAATGTCAGACAAGTGTCTCCAAACTTATTGTAAATATTGCTATTATCTATTAATTACATATGTTTTACTTAATATTAATGCACTGACATAAAAGATTTCATTCTAGATTACTAAAAATATTGCTTCAGATTATTTTCCAATCGTAAAACTTATAATTTTTACATTTATTTTGCCACTTAATTAAATAATCAACCCTTTAAGCCTCAAACATCAATTTTTGCGATTAATGAAAAATGCATTTATTGTAAGAAATAAATTATTAAGATTTTACAAGATAAAACGTTAATAATTAAAGAAGTTTATAAAAAAAAATTATATTTAAAAATTATAAGTCAAAATTTCATATTAGGTGAAAATATAAAGAAAAATTATTGCAAATGAACTGCGTTGCCAGAAATTGAAAATCTATAATAGTCACGAAAATTTAGGTTTAACAAGTTTTCAAATTGGAAATAATATTTCGTTGCGGTGCAAGGAAGATGAAAAGTAAGTAACAATATTTTACGGTCAAAAATTATTTAATCAAATAAATTGGATACATACAACTCTTCAGTCAATAGACATATAAAATAGCAAAATTTTAGGACCTCTCCCATTAAAATATATGCAGTTCCTGAATCTGGAGTCAACGGCAGAGCTCAAAATTTTACACTATGTAGAAAACAGCTTTAAAGATAAAATTACTAAAATACTTCTTTATTTCTTCTTCTTTATTTCTTAACTCCATCTCTGCTCTGAAACACAAAAAAATATTGTTTTTCGCTCAAAATATTTTATATTTAGAACAAATATTCTGGTACCTCAGTATACGATCTATCAGACTTGTAAGCTATGAGCACGTGTAACAGTCATATCTACATCAGTCAGTCAAGTTTGTTAAGTGGTTTAATATGTAGATCCTTTGGTGCTTTTAAATCCATATGTTTTTAATAATCTTTATCACATACATTAGATTCTTATACATATACTGAGGTAAATAAAGAATGTGTTGAGAAATCCAAAATCCTTCATAGATGTTATGAAGCCAGTATCGCCATAGCCAAATGCTTGAAAAAATGTTTATAGCAGCAACATTTCTATATTGATCTTCTTTTAATGTCTGATAATGTGAACTTCTTTACTTGTCCTTCATTATTCTTTTTCACATATAATATTATTACTTAAGAGAATACGACTGATACATATTTATTGCAGTGCATAACTGTTTTTACTTCAGAAAATAAAATGTCAATTATATCATAGTGAGATTCAGGCAATGGCTGATAATGGTAGCTTTCTGGCAGAAGCGAAGGTTCCGTAACATTTTTCTGCACAATAGCATATCTTTCGCTTCCTTTAAAAGTTGATATAAATCTGTACACTAAATGTTTTTTATAATAGTCAATATAGACTTAATTTTTCTTTAGTATCCATCCCTGTTATTTTAAGTATAAAGTTTCCAATAAAAGTTCAAGTACTAAAAGCTATTTCTAAAACATTAATTCAACTGTCACACGTATTATTCAAACACTTCTAAAAACTGATTTAAAATACCTTTATGTATTATAATACACTAAATGTTTACTCCAAAATCCGTTGGAAACAATGAAAATTAAGAACAACACTTTGTAGAGAAGGTGCTGATGCTGATATCACAGTGTTTATATGAAATGACAGCTGTGCACGTTTACATTGCTTGTGGACTTTTACATAGGTTAAAATCAGGTCTGTTACAGTGAATCCACATTGCATGCCATATGCCGTATGCCGTATGCTGTCAGAAAAAAAGTTGTTGTCTGAAATCTATAGGATTTATAACTCTATGGTTATAAATCCTATAAGAATTGTAACCATAGAGTTATAAATATTATAGATTTCGGACAACAACTACTTTTCTGACGGCATACGGTATACGGCATACGGCATACGATGTGGATTCACTGTTACAATAAAGGAGTGAGCTGTGAGCCTGTAAGAGGCTGTCGTTGATAAGTCAGGTTGTTACGGTGCCAACTTAACTGCTATATAAGTTTTAAAATCAAATTTTTATTTTTGTCAAAAATACCGTGCATAAGTTATATTATTTATTTTTTATCTTTGTATTAATGTTTAAAATATTATTTTTGGATCTTTTAAAGTATATACAGACAGATATTTAGAGTGAGAATTTTAAATATATTAAGAACAGTAAAATGAAAAAAAAAGATAGTAGAAATAATATGTGATTATATAATTATGTATACAAGGGGAAAAATGTAATTTGAACAAAAAACAAATGAAAAGCTTTATCAGTGTTTTGTGTATATTCTTAAAACAAAAATAGATAATGCTTTAAAACTAATTGGGACATATTCTACAAGTGTTTTTTTAGTAAAATTGTAATAAAAAAATTGATTTTTCGTCATTCTAAAGGTGTCTGACCCCCTTAAGGCTTTAATAATCAACTTCTAGTACCAAAAAATAAAAATACTTATAATAGGATCTGAAAAAAAATTATAAAAATATGAACTAAAAGCTTCGTTTTAAGATCTAATTTGTTCCAAAAAAATATCGATCCCTTTAGTATTTATGTAATTTGTCTTGTTAATAATAATCTTCGAAAGTATAAAATAAGGTATGTATAAGTTTTTCCTGGAAACTGTAAAAATAAAAAGAATGATTTTACTATATGACTTTACAATAATTAATAGTATTTTTAAATTATCATCATACCTAAGAATATACGCGTTTGATTATATTATTTTAAGAAATTTTACAAATGTAATCATTTTATCAAGCTCCTTAAAGAAAAATTCAAATTTAAAACTTTTGTGAATAACAATACTATCATTTACTAATGGTATTAAAAATATACTATACTATAATAAACCCTCATACTGTTACCACACTATGTAATTATTATATTCTCTTAAAAAGTTGTGAAATCTATCTAAAAAACATATTACAAAAATTTAAACAGAGGCAAGTATTAGTCTCTCTCCCTCCCGCCCACCCTTTCTCTCTCTCTCTCTCCCTCCCATCTATTCCCTCTCATACTCTCTCTCCCTCTCTCTCAACATCCGTCAAACTGAGTACCAAAAACTTTAATGAGAGCTTGAATATTTTTTTAAAACAATCAATACGTTTTTTAAAAGCTAATTTTTTAAGTACGTTCTAACAACTTCTATTTGTCTAGTCCTTTTATTTCTTCTAGTCTCATCTATTCAATAAGCACTCTCTACAAATGGTAATAATTTTTTTCATGACTGTATAAATAACTCATCTATTCAGCACTATCTATAAATGGTGATCATTTTTTTATGACTACAAATAATAATATTGTTAATATAAAACTTTCTACGAAAGTATAAAATAAAGCAAGTACAGACATTTTTTCTATATAATCTATGAAATAGTAATATTTATGACTTTTTGAATTTCAGGAAGCTGATAACTACCAGGTGTTTAAATATTAAACAATTTTTTATTTAACACGACGTTTCGAACATTTTTTTATGTCCCTCTTCAGGTTCTATATATACAATAAATAAAAAGTTAAATTAATATAAATAACGTTTTACAAAACATTTTACACACTTAATATTACACTATTTACTTACAAAATTTGTCAAAATTAACTATTCGGAAGAATTTTCCGTTGTCAGTAAGTTCAAAAATCTATTGCCTGCTTTTATACTTTTATTATATCTATGTGTAGTGTATATGTGCTTTCCCTTCCGTTACGCATACAGAGGGAGGGACTATAATAGACCAAAGAGAGGCTGTGTAAAAAAGAAACTGCCAGGAACACATGTATTGGTAGGAAACCAACACCAATAAAATTAACATAGACTCTCTGGCTTAGCATTCAGTGGGCGTGGCTCCTCCTATTCCACATGTGCTCCTGGTCTATCTACTACAGAGTAGACGGATATAATATTAAACAAGTACATATGATATTATAAACACATAAATTCACAACTTTAATTATTGATATATATTCGTTGGATAATCTATTTATTTCAAATTGTTTGTTCGTGTAGTTTTTTTGGGTATGTATAAACAATGCCTCGGAAAATAATCGTTTTCCTCTATTACTTTCTGTGTCTAATACTTTATAATTATTAAAATCAATAGTGTGATTATTATCAATTTTATGCATATATAATGACGAATTGGTGTCTTTTATCATATATCTTTTAGCATGTTCCTTAATTCTCACATTCACCCGTCTACTTGTCTGTCCAACATATGAAGCAGTACAATCATTACACTTAATTTTATAAACAACATTTGCACTATCACCAATTTGATTTTTATCTTTACCTAATTTGATAATAGTATTTAATTTATTATTAGTGCTGTATACTATATTTGTATCAAATTTTTTGAAAAGTAAATTCATAAAGTTTTCAAATTCTTTTACACAAGGTAGGCTGATAAACATCTTTCTATTTCTACTATTTAATCTCGAATTATGTGTATTTGTTAATTTCTTTAATCGTTTTTTTATATATGTTCTAATTAATTCTAAAGGATAATTATTATGTAACAATAATTCTTTGATCAAGGCTATATTTTTATTATGAAAAGTTTCATGTGATAGTTTAAATGTGTCGAGATACACGGAACTTCGAGTCCACACTTTCATATATAGGTCACGATGAACACGAAGTATAGATGGCGCCACGCAGTAGCAGATTAGCGCAGCGACTGACTGCTGCGCTCTCCACCACCGACACCGCGCATGCCGACGCGGCGTCTCTCTCTCTCTCTCTCTGTTCAGCCGCCGAGCCACAAGGACGTTTCTCTCGCTGCTACCTCAACTACGATGTACTCTCGACATCATGTGCTCGCACCCGCTGTTCACCACATTCTGCATTAATAAAGAGCTTTGCTCTATTTAACTATAAAGCCAGTGCCTTCGCCTTCTTTTATTGCTCCTGCTCCAACAGGTTATCGGCCCGGCAACGCCAGGAAGTTTTTTAGAGCTGTGTTTCGGTGAGTACCTGAGTCCGTTTGGCTAACTTGAGACGCGCGACCATTTTAAGTTATCCGCGCGAAAAGCGAGAAATAGATGCGATATTAGTTTTTAGACGGTTAGACTTAGTTAAAGTTTCCTTTAAGTGTATTAGATTAGATGCCGGAATAAAGAAAGTTTCAGTAGATTAGATTAGATATCAATATAAAGAAATCCGCATAAAGAAGTAATCCTTTTTTTCTCGAAATGAATAATGGCGTGGGACTAGCGTGATACGAAAAATAAGTGCACGCGTGACAGTTCCCAGAAACGCATCGTTTCTGAGGAGGTCAATAGAAGTTAGATAGTTAAATTTTTAGTTATGAGAAATAGTTTTTAGTAATTCACGATCTGAAAAAAAAATATAGTAAGTTTCAAGTGTGGTTAAGTGCATCGCTACACACACACAGACATAAGTGAATTACACAAAAGACGCTAGATGAAATCCGATTCTCTCTCCCACTCTGTCGCGAGTATACGTATATACACATAAATTAGAATAGAAGCATTAAGTCGACAAAAACAAATAAAAACTGGAATGACGGCATGAGGCATAGATGATACTGCCGTGCAGAGAATTCTTGCCTTCATGTTCAGTCGCTTTTTCTTAGTACGTGTCGAGACTTGCGTAAGTGTACGGCCGGCTCTCCGACATTATTGACGCCATTGCTGTGCGTGACGTCACGTTCGGAGGGAGCACGAGTGCGGGCTCGGTGCGTGCGCGAATAGTGTCTAGCTTGAAACTAACTAGACTTGCTGTGCGGTCTAGCTTGGGGAAAAGCAACATAATTTCTTATATATAAAATTAAACACAATTTACGTAGAATAAATGTTTGGCTTTACAGACGTTAGAAGTTTAGAAGGAGGATAGCCAAAATAACCCTCAATTGAAACGATGGGAGATAAAACTCCGGAAAGACAAGCTGATGCTAACAACCGGCAAAGTAATTTTTATTTTCATTGTTACACATAAAAATATACTTTATGTCCTATACATATAAAAAGAAGTCATTCATTCAGTGTTACACATATATACATATGTACATAAATAAATTTATAACAATATAAATTTTTTATTGTAAAATAAAAATTAGAAATAGAATGTAAACAATTAATTAAGAGAAAATAGAATACAGATCTGTTCAATTTTTCGAGCATGCAATAAGTTTTTTGGCATGCATTTAGATAGATAGATGAAATAAAAAGACCAAGCATTTACTAGAACAATTGTTTAAACAAAAGAGACGAGAACACAATATATCAACACAATAATAATGTCGTCTAACACACCAGCCTACACGCGCAGCAGAAATTGACAGAAATATTTCTGCAAATCGAGAAAGACACTCCTTCATAATTCCACTACTATAAATTTAAAATAGAAATTTAGAAAACAAAATGAATAATTTAGTGACCCAGCCAAACATAGTAGATGAATTGAATAAAACGTTTAAAAATTTGGAAGATTTAGATTGAGTGTTAAAAGAGATTATAAACTCACTCAGAAAGTATCTGAGATATACAAAACAACACTACACAATACAGAGGGAATAGAAATTCTATTGGAAGAGGTAATACTAACAGAGGTGGTGGAATTACAGGTAGAGGGGGTGGTAAAGGCATTTTTAGAGGTAGGGTGTTTAAAAGGAGTGCGAATCGGGGCGCACGAGGCGGATCGCAGACCACCATTGCACAAGGAACAAGAGCTTATATCGCAGGTATGGATATTAGCAAATTAAATACACCCACACAAACACAAATCACTTTTATCGCGGACTCAGGCGCTACCGATCACATAGTAAATAAAGGCATAATTTTAAGCGAGTTTAGGCAACGCACGGGACAAGTAATTAGAAGCTCAAATAAAAACGACTCGGCTAATATAGTTATAGACGGTAAAGGCAATTTAGTACTTAGATCGAACATGAATAGCAACAATAAGATAATATTAAAGAACGTAATTTCCGCAGAAGATATTTCTGAAAATCTTATTTTCCTTAGGCGCTTTGCAGATGTAGGCTTAGGAATTTATTTAGATGATGAAACATTAAAAATTTTTGATAAAAATACAGGAGTAGTATATTTAACAGGGAAATGTGAGAAGCCTAATTGGTTAATAACTCTAGAAGCCGATAAACAAAGTAACACGACTATTGAAAATTTAGAACGCGAAAAATATTCATGCATGGCTAGATTAGTTACTTTGGACGAGTTTTTACAACAATCTCAGACGGATGTCTTGAACTTAGAGTTAGATAAAAATATAGAAAAGAATTCAGAACAAATTAATAATAACACGTCTGAGATTGGAAGGGAGAATATAGAAAAACTCGTTCAAACATCTCAAATGTCGATAATTCCCAAAACATTAGTGATTTTGACTTAGATAAAAATAAATTAAATAGAAAAATTCATAATTTAGATAGTATAAATATTACAGAATCCTTAAAAATTGCAAACCAGAATTTAAGAACCAAAGAATATAATGTAAATAAAATAGACGATGGCATGCTATGGCATATAAAATTAGGCCACGCATCTCTTGGGTATCTTAAGCAATTGCAAAAAGTAGAGGAAAAATTAAAAGGAATTAAATTCGAAAAGTCAATATTGGATTGTGAGGTGTGTATCATGGCAAAGGTGGAGAAAATGCCTTTCTCAGAAAATAGAACTAGAGCATCTAGGCCTTTAGAAATGATACATACCGACACAATGGGACCAATAAAGCCAGCTTTATTTCCTGGAGAAAACAGATTTATAATTGTGTTTTTAGATGATCATACAAGATTTGCAAAAGCTTATTCTGTAAAACACAAAAATGAGGCTGGAGAATGTTTAGAAAGATTCCTAATAACCACCAGAAATTTATTAGTAAAGAACGAAAAAGTCTGTTACGTCAGAGCCGATAATGGCACGGAGTTCACTGGAGGAAAATTTCTAGAAGTTATGAAAAGAGAAAAGATAGAATTTAACGCAGCACCTCCACATACACCTGAACTGAACGGTACAACTAAAAAATTTAACAAGACGATACAGGCAAAGATAAGATCATTGATTTTTGATTCTGGCATACCGGAGAGCATGTGGATATTGGCACTAGAAGCCGCGGTTCATGTTTACAACAGATCGTAAATTCTGAAACGCCAATACAAATGC
The DNA here is from genome assembly GCA_036365515.1 of Torymus aiolomorphi. Classification (NCBI taxonomy): domain Eukaryota; kingdom Metazoa; phylum Arthropoda; class Insecta; order Hymenoptera; family Torymidae; genus Torymus; species Torymus aiolomorphi. The sequence continues at coordinate 121,973,602 of CM070873.1, read as the reverse complement.
TGACTCCGAAAACCAAATGTCATTTAAATAGAATCAGAAGATTTGGATGTATAGCTTACGCTAAAATACCAATCAATGAAAGAAAGTTTTCAGAAAGAGCAATCAAAGCTATAATGGTTGGATACTCGACGACTGGTTATGTACTGTGGCATCCGCCAACTGAAAAGTTTCTCCAATCTAGACACGTTAGATGTAACGAAAAATTAGTCTATAAAAACACACACTATGATAAATCAGAAGTGTGCAATAAATTGGAAGAGACAGAAATTTCTGAGGAAAAAGAAAAAGAAAAGGCACAAACAAATCTAGATGAAAATGAGCCTATAGAAGAAATTAATCAAATGGATAGTTCAGAGGAAAAACAACTAGAAACAGAAAAACATACAATAGTGATGCCAAAGAAAAGAAAAGCAGAAAGCAAAAATCCTGACAATCTAGATGTTAAGAAACGAAATCTACCTATTAGAAATGCTAAAACTCTTGAAAATAGAGAAAAATACATGGCAACTAGAAGAATACAAAAATAAAAATTGCTAGAAGATACAAGTCTCACAATAACCAGTGAAGACTCTGAAACAAGATGCAACCTAAATAATTTAGATGATGAATTAGGACATGTATTATTAGCATCAATCAATCAAGATCCCACTTCGTTTCGTGAGGCTGTGGAGGCCCCAGATAAAATGAAATGGCTAGAAGTTATCAACGAAGAACTGAACTCGATGCTAGAAAATAATGTATGGCAAATCGTTGATAGACCAAGCACAAATAAAGATGGCAAAAAGATAAACACCATAGACTCTAACAAGGAAACCGATCGAGGTGTCCGTCTCCGATTTTCCTGAATTTTTGATATGTTGTAGAGGACCGAAAAATAAGAGACTCGCAATTTCTTTTATCGGCCCAATCCCTTATTAAAGGGGTGAAAACCGCCCTTAAAGTTTACCCCCGAAAACGGGTTTTTTAAATATCTTAAGTTCTAATCGATATTTTGAAATGAAACGAAATGGAAAATATTTCTCCTTGAATTATCTAACCATCAATTATAGTTTGGTCCTCGAGGGTGGCAACCCTTACTTTTTATTTTAGAAAAACCTTATTTTTTAAACTATTTCTGCATATATTTGCAATAAAATTAATTAATTATTATAAAAATCATTTTTTGACTTAAAATAAAAAATAAAGTTTACGTGTTTCAGGCTTTTTGCAAATAAACACGTCATCAGGGGTAAACAACCCTTTAGGCACAAAATACTTTCAAACTATTAAAATTAATATTTTAAGTTATATATAATGCATAATTTATTTTTATTTGGGCTATTTTTTCTATGGGCCCAATTTCCTATTAAAGGGGTAAAACGCACCCCTAAAAATCACCCCTAAAATAGGTTTTATCTGAATATCCCAAGTTCAGATTCAAATTTAAAATGAAACAAAATGAAAAATATTTCTCTTTGAAATGCCAAATTAGCTACCCTTATATTTTATTTCGGAAAAAATTTTTTTTTTAATTTTTTTTGTCTACAATATTTGCAATAAAATTAAATAATTATTATTAAAATTCAAAATCAAAGTTGACTTGTTTTAGGATTTTTTCTAATAACAACATTATTGGGGTTTAGAAGCCCCTTGGGCACGTATACTTACAATTAGTACCATTGAAATAAATATTTTGAGGTGTATGGTGCGTATAATCAGAATAAATAATCATGGATATTTTATTTATTTCAGATTGATTTGTCTATAGGCTCAATTTTCTATTTAATGAATAAAAATTACTGACAAAGAATTTGACAATTTCGTTATTTTAATGTTCAAAATATAATAGCATAAGATAAATAGAGGAATAAATAATTACATAACTATATTTTTATTATTTCTGCATAAATATTTGTATGCAGAAAAGCTTTTAAAAGCTGAGCCAGGATTAAAATTATTTTCATGGTATATTTTGCAATTAGTTTTTTTTTATATATCACTGCTTGATAATTATAGTTTACTTATAATTTTAGAATATTTATGTTTGCGTATTTAGGCATATCACATTATATTTCATTTGTACTTTTTCATAAATACTTATTTTTAAGTAAATATTTTCCTGATTTCTATTTATACACGGTGACCCATTTTAATCGCCGCACCCGGATTTCTCGAAACCTAAGCCAGATAGAGAAAAATGGTTCCGACAAAAGTTATAGGGGACAAAGGGGGCCACATAATGGCGCTAACGTCTTTGACCTTGAACTTGACCTTTGAGGTTATTTCAAGGTCAAAGTGGTTTTTTCATATGGAAATACCTGGTTTTAACCCCGGATTCGGAAAGGGCGGGAAATTTTACGTTCAAAATCATATTGAGAAATTTTTTCCAAGGTCATTTCAAGATCAAATCTAGGTCAAACTCAGAAAAGTCCGTTTAAAATCGTTTTTTTCCATGAATCACAGGCTAACCTGGTTTAAATTGATCGTAGGCTTAATAGAGGAACCCACACACCCAAAACTTACACATCCTAGTAAACAAAACTCAAACTCGCACATCCTAACCCCATACACTTCATGCCCTCACATGCTGAACTGTTACACCCCGGTCCTACAACCATACCCCACACCCCCAGTCCCACACATCCCTACCCCACGCATGCTAATCCCACACATCCTGAACCCTGAAAAATTTTTCTCAAGGGTAAAATGATTTTTTAACGGAAACTTTAAGATCGTTGAAGCTTCTGTTATAAATGTATTAACCTTACTTTTTGCGCTACCCAGAAACAACGACGTGGGCGTAGTAAGGGTTGTTTCCTTTGGGGTGCTTAATTAAAGTGAGTCCCCTTGCATCTCACTGGTCGGGGTGCTTGATTATAGTGAGTCCCCTTGCTTCTCACTGTTCGAGGTGCTTGATTATAGTGAGTCCTCTCGCCTCTCAATAATGTAAATAAATTTTTGTTTAACCTCGAAGCAAGTGTTCGAAATGACGACCATTTTCTTCAAGGCACATAATCAAACGCCTTTGAAAATGTCGAACTGTGTTCTGCAAAGTTTGTTTCGGAATGGCAGCGCATGCTCGACGAATCCTATCCTGCATATCTGCTCTTGTAGTGGGTTGTTGCTCAAAAACAGCATTTTTTAAATACCCCCATAAATAGAAATCTGGTGATGTAAGATCGGGTGAGCAAGCAGGCCAGTTAACCGGACCTCCTCGACCAATCCATCTGTTACCATAGTGCTCATTCAAAAAAGCCCTTACAATTCGAGCGAAATGTGGTGCTGCGCCGTCCTACTGGAGCCACATTCTTCGTCGCGTTTCTAAATCAGCATCTTCCATCAATCCAGGTAGTTCATCTCTTATTAGCGTCAAATAGGTATGTTGATTTACATTTGCTTCAAAAAAATAAGGGCCAATCAAATATCCATTGATAATCCCGCATCATACCATAATACTCCAACGTCCTTGATGGTTTACAGTTCTGACCCAATGAGGATTCACATCAGACCAATAATGGCAATTATGCCTATTCAGTTCGCCATCACTTTGAAATTGTGCCTCATCAGAAAAAAGAACAAAGTTAAAAAAGTCTGAATCATTTTCTATCATTTGTAAAGCTCATTGGCAAAACACAATACGCTGTTGGAAATGCTGAAATTGGAGCTCTTGAACCAAAGTAATATAATACGCATGATGTTGAAGCACCTTCATAATTCTTAAAAAAGTATTTCTTGGAATACCAATTTCCCTTTCGGCTCGACGAGCGCTAATGTGTGGGTCAAGATGAATTATTGCAAGGATAGTTACAACTCGATTATCATTTTCATCATACTCATGGCGCCTACGTTGGCGAACCATGTGTCCACCACGAGGTCTTTGAGTTAAACGTCTGATAGCATAAAGTCTTGCCGCACCACGATAATTATTTTGGCTTGCTCCTAAAACCAAAATCATATCAACGATCTCGTTGGGCAGATAGTCAGCCATTTCAGAGCCAACTATTAATTACTATTAAATTTAAATAGTAAAATGGTATAAAAAATATTAATAATTATAAGGCTCGCCCGTATACGGTCGCGCCTAAAAAGGAAAAACGTTGGAAAATTACGGTAATTTTAATTAGCTAACTGTAATTGTCATAAATACTTCGTTTGGCACACTTTTTTAATTTTAAATTTTAAAATAAAATAATCGTTAAAAGATTAAAGGTATTCAATTCAATAAAGCATTATTTCTTATTTTAATTGCAAATAAAACTAAAACTTCCTTTTATTTTTTTGTTTTATGTAAATAATGTGAATTAGTAGCGTTCGAATTTCAGAAATACTAATTTTGATAATGTAATCATTAAAAACACATCTACGAAGAAAATAGGTTCCGTGACTGGTTCTTTTATATTTCTTTTTCAGGTTCTAGCAGGATAGCGGAGCACCACATTTCACGCTCACAATAACAGCATTTTTTAATAAACACTTTATTATTAGATGAATTGATTGAGGAGGTCCGGTGAAATGATTTGCTTCTTTATCCCATACTTCACCATCAGACTTTTGTTTATGGGGTATTTGAAAAATGCTATTTTTGAGCAACAACCCACTACAAGAGCAGATATGCAGGATAGGATTCGTCGAGCATGCGCTGCCATTCCGAGACAAACTTTGCAGAACACAGTTCGCCATTTTCAAAGGCGTTTGACTATGTGCCTTGAAGCAAATGGGCGTAATTTTGAACACTTGCTTCGAGGTTAAATAAAAATTTATTTACATTAGTGAGAGGCGAGGGGACTCACTATAATCAAGCACCCCGAACAGTGAGAGGCAAGGGGACTCACTTTAATTAAGCACCCCAAAGGAAACAATCCTTACTACGTCCACGTCGTTGTTTCTGGGTAGCGCAAAAAGTAAGGTTAATACATTTATAACAGAAGCTTCAACGATCTTAATGTTTCCGTTAAAAAATCATTTTGGCCTTGAGAAAAATTTTTCAGGATTCAGGATGTGTGGGTTTGGGGTGTATGGGATTAGCATGCGTGGGGCAGGGATGTGTGGGGTATGGTTGTGGGACCGGGGTGTAACAGTTCAGCATGTGAGGGCATGAAGTGTATGGGGTTAGGATGTGCGAGTTTGAGTTTTGTTTACTAGGATGTGTAAGTTTTGGGTTCCTCTATTAAGCCTATGATCAATTTGAATCAGCTTAGCCTGTGGTTCATGGAAAAAACGATTTTAAACGAACTTTTCTGAGTTTGACCTAGATTTGACCTTGAAATGACCTTGGAAAAATTTCTCAATATGATTTTGAACGTAAAATTTCCCGCTCTTTCCGAATCCGGGGTCAAAACTAGGTGTTTCCATATGAAAAAACCACTTTGAACTTGAAATAACCTCAAAAGTCAAGTTCAATGTCAAAGACGTTAGCGCCATTATGTGGCCCCCTTTCTCCCCTATAACTTTTGTCTGAACCATTTTTCTCTATCTGGCTTAGGTTCCGAGAAATCCGGGTGCGGCGATTAAAATGGATCACCGTGTATATATGAATAAGCGATTTTTTGTAAGCTCATCTTGTAAACATGCATAAGCAAAGATGACGCAAGTGAGCTTGGAGTCCACGGCAGCCTAAGAACGGATTAGTTAGTCAGTATATTTTTATCGGTTCTGTTGCGAGGTACAAATTTTCGAGAGTCCGCTATTTGTTTTTTTCCTACAATAGAATTTATTATTTCATAAAAATCAAAGAATAGAAAAAATGAAGGTAAATCCTATCAACGCCATAAATTTATTATTGGCAGCATTCTCAGGGCTTCAGATACCAGAAAGTCCTGTTAATCTTGTTGAAATGGATTTAGCTGAAAAATTCGAAAATATTTTATACGACAGTATGAATAATTTTAATGCGATTGAAACAATGGAAGAAGAAACATTAGATTTTCAAGAGCAATTTAAAAATTATGAAGTACAAGCCATTGAAGATGACGCAATTTTCAATGAAAAAAATGATTATGATGTATGTTCATACGATGATGAAGAGTTGAGCTTCGATTATAAAAAAAGAGCATCGAATATTGGAGATCAGGTGAAACTAAAAAAAATCGCAGTATAGAAAGTGTTAAACATCGATTTAAATTAGTTAATTGAGAACGGCAACTGCGTCGATGGGCTAGTCAAATCAACAAAGGTGGAACTTACAAAGAAAAATTATATCAAATTTCTGAATTTGTTTTAAAAAATCTCAAAGAATCTCTCGAAGCTGGCCATATTATTCACGATATTGATATACGTAGGTGGGCCTTAGAAGCTAAAAATAATTTAGAATTTAATGATGTTAGATTCAAAGCAAGTGATTTCTGGCTGCGAAAATTTAAGAAAGCTCACAGAATTATCAGTAGAAAAATCAACAAATTTATAACAAAAAAAACTCTTGAGGACAAAGAAACTGTAAATCAAGAAGCCAGTAAATTTGTAGCCGACATCAAACTACTGATTTCAGAAGTTGGAACTAAAAATACCTACAATGCTGATCAAAGTGGATTTCAATTAGAATTACATACTGGTCGTACATTAGCAGAAGAAGGAACAAAGACTGTTGAATGTGTTGTGCAATCTGTTTCATCAACAACACATAGTTATACAATATTACCTTCAATTAATGCTGCTGGAAAATTGCTCTCTCCATTATTTATAGTTTTAAAAGAGACTAAAGATGAATTTGGACCAATAATACAAAAAAATTTATTTCAGCCAGATAACGTATGATGGCATCTAAATCTGGCAAAATGACATCATATGAGTGGAATTAAATAAAGTGTACTTGTATTCGTAAACTTGTAGCTTATATCTGTTTTAAAGATTTTACTTGTAAACTTTTAATTTCAGTAGACTCATATTAAAAAAGATTTACAATAATTAGTAAATTATTTTTAAAATAAGGTATTTTAACGTAAACTCCGAAAATTATAAAAAAAGTTCTTGTAAATTATCAATGAATTTCATTATTTATTTTTGTTAATTTGATTTCATGTAATAAATCGATATATATATATATATATATATATATATATATATATATATATATATATATATATATATATATATATATATATATACACATTTGTTTTAACAGATTTATGGAGCCCTTTTATACACATGAGCATATTTATGGAGCCCGTTTTCTTTTATGGAGCCCGTTTTCTTTTATGGAGCCCGGGTCCCATAAAATATTTTTCTCGGGCGTTTATGGAGCCCGATCTAGAGCCTATAACCCCAGGGTCCATTATTTCTTTAGTCACTTGCCATAGGGATCTCTGGGCTGTAGGTACTAATATACAGGGATGGGCTCCATAAACGGATGGGGGGATAATTATATATATATATATATATATATATATATATATATATATATATATATATATATATATATATATATAAACTTGTATAACATTAGTTTCCAGGACCCCATGTTACTGTACACCTATACGTGACTAAAGAAATAATGTCTCTTATGGGGGCCGATGTCCTCAAAACTGACGTTAAACATATGTAGATTCAGGGACTGTCCCCAAAACTAACAAATGTCCCCGAAACCAACGTTAAACATCTGGAATGTCCTGGAAACTAACATAAAACATAAATATATTTATTTATTTATTATTTATTTATTAAACCAGAGTAAGTACATAGGTATTACAATAATATCAATATACATTTTTACATTACATGCGTAACCTAGCAGAGGAAGTATTTCCTGTATGCTGGTCTGGTGACTTAAACTAACTTAAAACTAAATTGAAATATTGTCCCTGATTGTTTGTCGATCTTGTATCCCCGTAGCTAGCAGCTACGGAGTCAAGTCGACAACCACACATTATTCATGACTTTTCTTCTATCACCAATATCTAACCAACATTTGTCTTGCTGTTGTAAATGATTCCGTGGATGCGTTTCTGTCTCTTGCAAAGATGATTCTTTCGTAGCTGTTTAGTCTTGTTGGGCAGGTGAGTCCCACTGCACAGGTAACTCTGTAGTGTGGGAACATCAATCTGTGTTGGTTGGCTGAGTCACATTTACATGTTGATGTAAAAACAATGTCGTCTACTACTATGAGATCGTTGTATTTCGGGTGCTGTTCTAGAGTATACATTGAGTTTGTAAATGTTTGTTTACCTCGAATGCCTCTGTCGAAATACAGTAGTGCTTTATTACAGTCTAGATAGTTGAGATCTCCGTAAGACATGCGGTAGGTGTTATCTTGCAGTATAGGCTTTCCCGGTGCGCCACTTGCTTCCATTGACATGGTTTTTGTATTGTTATCCTCAGCCATTTTATCTATCGTACTAAATACAGTTTCTATGGGATTATATTTTTCGTTGTTGTGCTTTTTTATTTAAATATCTTTGGATTTTTCTTTGACAAAGTGTATATGTTTTATTTCATTATTTCCGTTAGTAATACGATAGTCACAACACTTATTGCTTAAAGTTGTATTTTTGTTGCTCTCTGAGAGCGTCCACCTGTTAGCAATCATATTTGCAATTTCTATGATAATTTGTTGATTAATATTGAGTTTTCGGATTTTGTTCCAGTTGTAATTAGATAATCGACGATGAGAACGTTTATAATGTAGTGTGCATAACCCGTGTGCGCATATATATGTTCTTATATCCAGTAACAGTTTATCGGACTCTAAACTCCCCATGGACTTCCAATGTGGGAGGTCTGTATCCGATATCTTTATTAGTGAATAATATAGTTGCTTTATCTGTTTACAGTTAATATTATTAGTATTATTCATGGGTGTTTTATTATGCTAGATGTTTGCTTTTATCCAGATCTTGATTTTATATTTCAGACTTTTTTTATTCGTTATTGTTTTAAGGTCATTAGGCAGTTTGTTGTAGGTAGTTAGTGCTCTAATGTAGCTGTTTTTGATGCTGATGCGTTTACAACGTTTAGGTATTGGTATACTTTTATTCCTCGTTACTTTGTCGGATTCTATATATTTGTCTTGTAATTCTTTGTAATGAAATATTAGTGACTCAAAGGTAAAAATTTGCTCTATATTTAGTGGATTTCTGTCATAAATAAAATTGTTTTTATTTATAAGTTTAAGCAGTCTGTTTTGCAGGCTTTGTAAGCTTTCGGTTCTACCTGCGTAAGCGCCTCCCCAGGCTATAATACCGTAGAAGGTGATACTATGGAACAACGCATAGTAAATCATACGGAGATTGTCTGTGTCCATTATAATAGACAGTTTGTATAAAATGAAAGTAAGGTATTTGGTCTTATTATATATATTTTTGGTGTGTATATCCCATTTCATGTTGCTATCGAAAGTTACTCCTAGGTATTTGGTGTTTTCTACTCTTTTGATGTTTTTTCCTTGTATGCAAATGTTCATATTTTTAGGCGTGCTTTTATAATTGCTGCCGAATTCCATGTATATTGTTTTGTCCTTGTTGAGAGACAGTTTATTTAGTGCTAGCCAGTCGGCTATTTCTTGTAGGTAGTCGTTCATTTTAGTTTCTACTTCTTGCCAGGTTTTACCTATTGCTATGATCGCAGTGTCGTCAGCGTATGACAATATTGTATCTTCAGGCATTGAAGATAACATATCATTAATATAAATAATGAACAGCAGTGGTCCAAGTATTGTACCTTGCGGTACTCCCATATAGACAGTTTTGTATTGGCTATAATCATTACCTATTTTCACCCTTTGTTTCCTATTACTTAGATAACTTTTTATGAGGTTATATGCGCTACCTCTGATGCCGTAGTTATATAGTTTATCAAGCAAAATTTGATGATCTACTGTATCGAATGCTTTCGCTAGATCGAGGAATGTAATAGCTATTGGGTCGCTTGCATCTATGTGGTTATAGATTGTGTTAGTTATTTGATATAGTGCACCTTTAGTGCCTCTATTTTTCCTGAATCCAAATTGTTTATTTGAGATCAAGTTACATTTATCTATGAAAGATGATATTCTACTATGCAGTAGTTTTTCCAATACTTTTGCAACATTTGAGATCAGGGAAATTGGTCTATAGTTTGTTGGCAGATGCTTTTCTTTGGCTTTATGTATTGGTATAATATCCGCAATCTTTAAAGCATCAGGCCAAATTTCTTTCTTTAAGCATAAGTTGGTTATGTGAACCAGTGGGTCGGAGATGTGTGATATTATAACTTTGAGTGAGAGTGTATTAATACCATCACACCCACTATTTTTATTTTCCATGTTTAATATTGTTTTTTGTATTTCTTGATGATTAGTAGGATATAGAAAAATACTCTTGTTATTCTTAGTAGGCAGCCTTACTCTTTTGTTTGGTGGAGTTTTAATTTTGTCACACAGTTGTTTACCAACGTTGCAGAAGAAGTTGTTGATATGTTCAGAAATTTCTTTTGAGTCGGTTATTTTTTTATTGTTATTATCCATGATAAAATTAATGTTGTTATTTATTTTACTATTTTTTCCAATTTTGTTATTAATTAATCTCCAGAGATTCCTTTGATTGTTCATGTTTGATTGTATTTGCTTTCTATCATGGTCCTTTTTTGCTTGGTTGATAATGTGGTTAAGTATCTTAATGTAGTTTTTGTAACTTTCTTTTTTTACAGAGTTAGTAGGATCCTTCTTCCATATATTATATAGTTTTTCTTTATTTTTACACGAATTTATTATTGCTTTTGTTATCCAATTTTTCCTCGGTTTCATGTTGTTTTGTTTATTGCTATGCGTCTTAATTATTGACCTGTTTAGGCATGTTTGAATTTTTTGTATAAGGTTATTTAAGGCTTGGTTGGGATCTGTTATTAATGAGATATCTGCCCATTTTATAGTTCCTGCTGTTTTTTCCAATTTATTGTAGTTAAATCTTTTTCCTAATTTGGTACTGGATTGTTTTTTAATATTTTTTAATGACTATAATGACATCATTATGGGAAAATGGTCGGTAAAAGGTGTTTTTAGTAAGTAGGTTTTATATTTAATTTTGTCTAGTTTAATGAAAAAGTTATCTATACAGGTGCCATTGCTATTGTTATTAATATCTGATGGTCTAGTTATACTTTTAAATCCTGGGCAGTAACCATTTTCTAATAGTATTTGTAAAAAGTCTTCATGTTTCAGTACATACTATAATACAAGGCTTTGTAACAAGCCTGTTTAAGAATACTAATAGTTTATTGTAATTAGCATTTAAACTTCTTATATTAACGCAAAGAATTAATTCTTTGACTGTAGCTAGGCATCGATTTAATTCGGTTACACTATTTGTGATATGTTCGTTGTCAAATATTACCTCTTGAGAATCAAGATTCATTTTCATTTTCATTTTCTAACGTATCAAATCTTGGTTGAGCTGTAGATGTAGGGGTTGCTGGAGATAATGTACCGGCAGATGTGTTGGTCGTTAATCTAACTCTTCTAGTAGTTATCCATTGCTGTGAGCGGGAATTGCTTTGTTTGGCGATTTCTAGGTTGCCAAAGTACCGACGGTAGGTAGGCTGCAGTGGATAGTCTGTCATTTCAATGTATTTTTTTATTTTGTGTTTTAGCACTTCACACTGATCACTGTCTATTGCACTATGATTTATATTGTAATTAGTTTTGTATTTGTTGTTGTTAAATTCACAGTTTGCACATTTAAGAGTATCACATTTACACTCAGCAGCTGCGTGATTTCCTGCACATTTGTAGCACTTGTCCTCATTATCGCATTTTTTGCCACTGTGGCCGACTCTTGAGCATTTAGTACATGGATTTGTGTTTATTATGTCAAATACTCTGCAATTTTGAAACCCTATAAATAACTTGTTTTTATTGTCTCTTATATGTTTGTAGATTGTAGGCGTTACTTCAACTATTGCACTCATTGTTTTAGCTTTTCCACTTGAGTTTATGTGTAGAACTTTGCACTTGTCATCAATATTGTTAAAGTTTCTTTGATTAATGTCTTGTTCTAGTTCTTTATCATTAAACACTTTTTCAATGTTAATAATTTTCACTATAGGTTTTTTTATTTCTTCTTTTTTGATTTTTGCATTAGTTGATAATTTTTTAGATAAGGTCTTTTCAATTGCATTTATACTTTCTTCGTTCATACAGTTTATTAATATAGTATCATTATTTATTTTTGTCACTTTTTTTGTTTGGATTGTTTTGTCTTTAGCAAGACAATGCAGTACAGTGTTTTCTAGGTTTATATTGTCTTTGTTGTTTGTTTTTTTAACAATTAGTTTTGGTACTCTTTTAGCTTTGGGTTTAGTATTTGTTAAAATTTCTGCATAAGTGTGGGGCTTGATGTTTTTAAAATTGTTATTTTGTCTTTCTTTTACGAGTAATTCGTTTAGTAAGGCGTTCTTTTCTTGTGTTTCTTTAAGTAATTGTTTTAGCAGGTTATTTTCAATTTTCAGTGAGTCTGATTCATTGTAATCTTCATATATGGTTTTATTAAGACCATTTTCTTCTGTTGTCTCATGCACTATGTTATTCACAATGTCTTGTTTAATTTGTTCACGGTTTTCATGCTTTAGCTGTGCTATGAATTGCCACGCTGCTTCACTGAGCGTGCCATATGGCATCTTTGAGGTTAGTGAGAGGTTAGGATGATCTTGGCACACAATAAATGAGTTGCTGAGGAATTTAATTGGTTTTCCTATGTTATATTTTGTAACTATTTCATCAGTATGGTAGAAGTTTCCACACACTATGCACACCACTGCCCCAACCCTAATGCTGGGATGGCACTTGTAATATTTATTAAGAGAGGCATCGGGCGGCTCCTTCTCCTCCGACGCCATGTCGAAAAAAAAAAAAAAAAAAAAAAAAAAAAATATATATATATATATATATATATTTATATATATTAATACAAATAGCAATAGTTTGCTATAATGACCTGCAAAATTTATTTGTTTACAATTCATTTTTAGATCATTTTCAGAAATGGTTAAGGGATGTATTTTTTCCAAATGTTGAAAAAAATAGTATATTATTGCTAGATTCTTGGAGTGGACATTGCACAGAAGCAGTCGAAAGAGAAAAACCTGATAATAAAAACATCAAACTTTTCAAAATTCCGAAAGGTACAACTGGAAAAATACAACCGCTGGATGTGTTTGGTTTTCCTATATGGAAAAATTTTGTGAGACACTTTTCCGATAGTGTAATTTTGTTGGATAAGGATATAAGTTTGCACGTACGAAATAATGTAATTAAACGGCACTCTCTGGTGTACAATTAGTTATCTTCTCCTCGATTCGTAAATCTTTTTAAATACTCTTGGTATAAAAGCGGTTATATCGATAATAAACCAAATGAATTTTTAAATCCGGTGGACTTTAGCTTTGGTGGATCTCAAGCTCATTGTAAGGTAACAGGATATAAAAATACTGCTATTATAAAATGTTCATGGTGTCAGAAATCACTCAGCTTAAAACATTTTTTTGAAGATTTTCATTATTCTTCAACCTATAATCCTTAAACAAAATTAATTGCGATAAGAACTAAATTATAAGCTCATTTGTATAGAGTTTCTTTGAATATTTTTTGACTATTTGTGAAAATGTACCTATATTTTACTTTTAATAAAAATTAATTACATAATAACAATTAATATTTTATATTATATTTTTCTATTTATATTTTAATTTTTTTATTTTTATTTATATTTTTCTATTCGTTAGATTAGTCAATCATTTAACTCACCTATTCTTTTCCCAGTTCCATCCTTTTTATTTACCTATAAATACGAACAAAATATTCGAATATAAATTGCACAATAAGTATAAGAGTTTATAAGTGACTTCATTAATTACGCTAACACGATAAAAAAAACTGACACAAAAATAAACTAAATCTGCATTATACACCTCAAAATATTTATTTCAATGGTTCAATTGTAAGTATACTTGTCCAAGGGGCTGCTAAACCCCGATAATGCTTTAATTAAAAAAAATCCTAAAACAAGTCAACTTTGATTTTGAATTTTAATAATAATTATTTAATTTTATTGCAAATATTGTATACGAAAAAAATTAAAAAAAAAAATTTTTCCGAAATAAAATATAAGGGTAGCTAATTTGGCATTTCAAAGAGAAATATTTTTCATTTTGTTTCATTTTAAATTTGAATCTGAACTTGGGATGTTCAGATAAAACCTATTTTAGGGGTGATTTTTAGGGGTGCCTTTTACCCCTTTAATAAGAAATTGGGCCCATACAAAAAATAGCTCAAATAAAAATAAATTATGCATTATATATAACTTAAAATATTAATTGTAATAGTTTGAAAATATTTTGTGCCTAAAGGGTTGTTTACCCCTGATGACGTGTTTATTTGCAAAAACCCTGAAACACGTAAACTTTATTTTTTATTTTAAGTCAAAAAATGATTTTTATAATAATTAATTAATTTTATTGCAAATATTATATGCAGAAATAGTTTAAAAAATAAGGTTTTTCTAAAATAAAAAGTAAGGGTTGCCACCCTCAAGGACCAAACTATACTTGATGGTTACATAATTCAAGAAGAAATATTTTCCATTTTGTTTCATTTCAAAATATCGATTAGAACTTAAGATATTAAAAAAAAACCGTTTTCGGGGGTAAACTTTAAGGGCGGTTTTCACCCCTTTAATAAGGGATTGGGCCGATAAAAAAAATTGCAAGTCTCTTATTTTTCGGTCCTCTACAACATATCAAAAATTCAGGAAAATCGGAGGCGGACACCTCGATCGGTTTCCTTGCAAGTGGGTATTTAAAAAGAAAACTGGAGAACATGGAGAAACAGTGTATAAAAGCAGACTCGTAATTAGAGGATTTAAAGATAGAAATGATTACGAGCTAAAAGAAACTTATACTCCTGTTTCCAGATTGGCAGTAATCAGAGCAGCGCTCGCGATTATTAAGAAATATGAATTAGAAGTACATCAATTGGATGTAAAAACAGCCTTTCTGAAGGGGGTACTAGAAGAAGAAATTTACATGGAAATCCCCAATGGCTTAGCATGCAATCCAGAAATCAGAAAAACTAAAGTATGTTTACTGCAGAAATCTCTATATGGCTTGAGGATAAGTCCAAAAAGATGGAATGTAAGTTTCTCAGAAGAAGCGCTAAAGTTAGGACTTGAAAAAGACATCAACGAACCATGCCTGTTCAGATGGAGAAAAGAAGGAAAATTAGTTCTGCTAATTTTGTATGTAGACAATATACTTCTGGTTGGTAACGATAGACAAGAACTAGACGAAGTCAAAATGAAACTAAGTCTTGCATTTAAAATGAAAGACTTAGGCTAACCAGAAAATTTTCTTGGAATGAAAATTATCAGAGATAAAGAAAATACAATTTTGATGCTCTTAGACAAACTGAATATATTGAGAAAATTCTAGAACTTTTTAACATGAAAGACTGCAAGGCTCAAAGAACTCCAATGGTGACTAGACAAGTCAAAAATAGAGAGTTAAGAAATGAGGAAAACTTAGATGAATCAGATGACTTACTGCTTAAAACCAAAGCACCTTATAGAGAAGCTATTGGGAGTTTGTTATACTTAGCAGGTGCCACGAGACCTGACTTAGCCCTTGTAGTAAATTATCTATCTAGACGCCAATTAAACGCAACTTAAGATGATTGGAAAAACGTTAAACGAATATTCAGATATCTTAGAGGAACCTCAGATCTCGGATTGACATATAAAGCCAAAGACGAAACTTTAGAAGCAATGACAGACGCAAGCTTTCAAAATTGGTCTGATTCATTGTCTACAAGTGGCTATATTGTAAAGTTATTTGGCGATCCAATAATGTGGCGAAGCCACAAACAATTATATGTCACCTTCTCTACATGTCAAGCAGAATATCTCGCCATGAGCGAAGCTTGCCAAGAACTTGTTTCACTAGATAAGGCCATCAGAGATATCATAGGAAAAACGATGTATCCAGTAACCATATGGTGTGATAATAAATCTGCCGGAGATTGTACTCAGATGGATGGCAGTCATAAACTTAAGAACTTCGATAATACTTTAAAAGATATCAGAAATAACTTAGAAAACAGAGAAAAGACAGGCAGTAAAAGCTACATGGCTATTACTCATGGGGACTACATAAAATCATGTGTGTTAGAAGGTAAAGTAATAGTTAAGTGGGTTTCTACTAAAGAAAACGAAGCCGATATAATGACGAAACCACTTCCCTTTGATACACATACATACCTACGAGACAAAACTTTGAATTTAGAATGAAACAAACTAGCAAAACAACACCATACGCTAACACACATAATACACAAGAATTAAAGAGACTTTAAATAAAATTTAGATGTTTATATAAAAATTTATTTTTCTCTCTTTCAGAGATAAAGCCCCAGTGGAGATTAGAATATTTAGACTACCGTTCCTTTAGATTGTTTCTTTTTCTCTCGATGTATAATCTTTATTTTCATATAATGTATAATCTTCTTCATTTAGAGCTAAGCTTAGTCTTAGATTTATTTATTTAGAATGGAAATGTTCATATACACCCATATATAGATGCTAGAAAGTGCATACCCTCGAAGGGAGGGAGTGTCGAGATACACGGGACTTCGAGTACACACTTTCATATATAGGTCACGATGAACACGAAGTATAGATGGCGCCACGCAGTAGGAGAGTAGCGCAGCGGACTGACTGCTGCGCTCTCCACCACCGACACCGCGCACGCCGGCGTCTCTCTCTCTCTCTGTTCAGCCGCCGAGCCACGAGGACGTTTCTCCCGCTGCTATCTCAACTACGCTGTACTCTCGACATCGTGTGCTCGCTTGTGCTCGCACCCGCTGTTCACCACATTCGGCCTTAATAAAGAGCTTTGCTCTATTTAACTATAAAGCCAGTGCCTTCGCCTTCTTTTATTGCTCCTGCTCCAACAAAATGCTCTATCTACTAAACTGTATATAATAGCTATTTTGTTACATTGTGGGTGTTGTATTTGGTAATTCAAGTACCTTCCAGAAAAAGTTTTTTTATGAAACCAATCAGTGATAGTACGACGCTGTTCAATAACGATAATTTTCATATCCAAAAAACCTATACAATTGTTATTTGATAATTCAACAGTAAATTGTAAGTTCTCATCATACACGTTAAAAATATTTACAGTTTGATCAATCATATTACTCGGTGTACAAATAATAATGTCATCCACATAACGGTAATAAAATAACGGTTTATAATTTAGTTTATTCATCGAATCTATCTCTAAATCCTCCATGACAATATCAGCTAATATCGGGCTAATCGGATTACCCATCGCTGAACCAAAAATTTGTTGGAAAAATTTGTTATTAAATTGGAAATAATTATTATTTAATATAAATTTTATAATATTCCAAAATTCCGTACAAGTCATGTTAATTTTATTGTGCAATTGTGTCCATCGTTTTTCTACAGCCTTATATACTCAATACTCTGGAATATTTATGACTTTTTGTAAGAAATCAAATAAATACCAGTGAAAAAGTCTTTTACTACTTTGAGTCATTGTGTGCTCAACAAATTATATGTAAGTAAGTACATTAGAATTGCTCACTGCAAATCAAACAAACGAGAGTTGTGAAATCAATTATCGATAGTCAATTAGTTATTTGCACACCACTCGGAAAAAACTCTACTTATTACTGTTCTCAGAAATTTATTCAAATTTGATCATCCTTCTATAATAATTAAACACAAAAAATCACTGCCCATGGCTTCCCCAAACTTAATTTGATAAATAAATACCAGTGAAAAAGTATTTTACTTTTTTGAGTCATCATATGCTGAACAAATTATATCTAAGTAAGTACATTCAAATTATTCACTGCAAATAAAAAAAACGAAAGGTGTCAAATCAATTATCGATAGTCAAGTATTGCAAACAACTTTCGGAAACGATTGAATGACTGTTCTCAGAAATGTATTCAAATTTGTTTATCCTTCTATACAAAATAAACACAAGAAAGTACTGAAATCAATTTATTTTAGTCAAGTACCCACAAGTTAACTTGACTGAATAATACAACATTTCGTACCTTGCGTGTAAAATTACATTTTACGCCCGTGTTGTAATGCAAAAATATTTATCCAGCGGGCATAAAGTAACGCGTAACGGGCGCAATAGCTCACATACTCCCGCAGAGGATCAAGAGACAGTGTGGCAAACTATTAATTCTTACCTTGGCATTATCGTATTTTTCAGGCTAATAAATATAAAATATTACCAATCAGCAAAGAGTGAGCATATCTGCCACACTGCCCCTTGACTCTCTAGATCCTCTTACAAAACTTTATAGAATCTACGCACTTTACACCCGTGTGGGCGAAAATTATTTTAATTATATAACTATTATATATGCCTTCTTTCTGTTTCTAAAATTCATAAGAATTATTTCAGATATTCACGAGAAGTCAAAGTCTATATAAAAAAGTTATATAATTACCAACACATAACTTTTTTTCATCATTCTTTCTCAATTTTGAACTTTCTATAATATAACGCATCTTGGGAGGACAAGAGAAGTCTAGAGCTGCTTTAGCAGGGGTGATCCTCCAATATATAATTAAAATATATATAATTAAAATAATATATATACATAAATATAAACACACACACACACATAATATATATATATATATATATATATATATATATATATATATATATATATATATATATATATATATATATATATATATATATATATATATATATATATAATATATACACTTATCGGGGTTTATGTAGCCCAAGACTGTATATTAGTACCTACAGCCCAGAGTTCTCTATGGCAAGTGACTAAAGAAATAATGGGCCCTGGGGTTATAGACTCTAGGTCGGGCCGCATAAACCCCTATATTTAGAAATATTATGAAGCCTGGGCTGCATAATCAAAATCGGGCTCGATAAACCCCTATATATAAAAAAACGGGCTTTATAAACCCCTTTCGAGAAATATATATATATATATATATATATATATATATATATATATATATATATATATATATATATATATATATATATACACGGTGACCCATTTTAATCGCTACACCCGGATTTTTCGGATCCTAAGACAGATAGGAAAAAATGATTCAGACAAAAGTTGTAGGGGACGAAGGGGGCCAAACGATGGTCCTAACAGCTTTGACCTTGAACTTGACCTTCAAGGTTATTTCAAGGTCAAGTGGTTTTTTTTAATAGGAACACCTATTTTTGACCCCGGATTCGGAAAGAGCGAGAAATTTTACGTTCAAAATCATATTGAGACATTTTTTTTCAAGGTCATTTCAAGGTCATTTCAAGGCCAAATGAAGGTCGAACTCCGAAAAATCCATTTTAAGTCGTTTTTCCCATGAGTCACAGGCTTAAGTGGTTCAAACTGATCGTAGGTTTAATAGGGGAACCCACACACCCAAAACTTTCACATCCTAGTAAACAAATATCAAACTTGCACATCCGAACCCCATGCTCTTCATAGCCTCACATGCTAAACTGTTACACTAGACGTCCCCCAGTCCCACACATCTCTACCCCATGTCTGATGTTTGTTTAACGGAAACTTCAAGATCATTAAAGCTTCTGTTGTAAATGTGTCAACCTTACGTTTAGCGCTACCCAGAAACAACGACGTGGACGTAGTAAGGATTGTTTCCTTTGGGGTGCTTGATTAAAGTGAGTTCCCTTGCCTCTCACTGTTCAGGGTGCTTGATTTAAGTGAGTCCCTTCGCCTCTCACTGATCGGGGTGCTTGATTAAAGTGAGTCCCCTTGCCTCCCACTGTTCAGGGTGCTTGATTTAAGTGAGTCCCTTCGCCTCTCACTGATCGGGGTGCTTGATTAAAGTGAGTCCCCTTGCCTCTCACTGTTCAGGGTGCTTGATTTAAGTGAGTCCCTTCGCCTCTCACTGATCGGGGTGCTTGATTAAAGTGAGTCCCCTTGCCTCTCACTGTTCAGGGTGCTTGATTTAAGTGAGTCCCTTCGCCTCTCACTTATGTGTTTATCTAACCTCGAAGAAAATGTTCGAAATTACGACCATTTGCTTCCAGGCACATAGTCAAACGCCTTTGGAAGTGGCGAACGGTGTTTAGCAAAGTTTGCCTTGGAATGGCAGCGCATGCTCGACGAATACTGTCCATCATGTCTACTCTTGTGGTGGGCCTTTCCTCAAAAACGGCATTTTTTAAATACCCCCATAAGTAAAAATCTGGTGATGTAAGATCTGGTGAGCAAGCAGGCCATTCAACCGGACCACCTCGACCAATCCATCTGTTACCATACTGCTCATTCAAAAAGTCCTGACAATTCGAGCGAAATGTGGTGTTGCGCCGTCCTGCTGGAGCCACATTCTTCGTCGCGTTTCTAAGTCAACATCTTCCATCAATACAGGTAGTTCATCTCTTATTAGCGTTAAGTACGTGTGTTGATTAACATTTTCTTCGAAAAATAAGGGCCAATCACACATCCATTAATAATCCCACACCATACCATAATACTCCATCGTCTTTGATGGTTTACAGTTCTGACCCAATGAGGATTAACATCAGACCAGTAATGACAATTATGTCTATTCAATTCCCCATCACTTTGAAATTTTGCCTCATCAGAAAAAAGAACAAAATTAAAAAAGTCTGGATCATTTTCTATCATTTGTAAAGCCCATTGGCAAAACACAATACGCTGTTGAAAATGAGCAAACTGTAGCTCTTGGACCAGAGTAATATGATACGCATGATATCTAAGCACCTTCATAATTCTTAAAAATGTACTTTTTGGAAGACCGATTTCCCTTTCGATTCGACGAGCGCTTATCTGTGGGTCAAGATGAATTATTGCCAGAATAGTCACAACCCGATTATCATTTTCATCACATTGATGGCGCCTACGTTGACGAACCATGTGTCCACCACGAGCTCTTTGAGTTAAACGTCTGATAGCCATAGCGTCAGGGTGTCGTCTGTCTGGATAGCGTTCAGCATAAATTCTTGCCGCAGCACGATAATTATTTCGGCTTTCTCCTAAAGCCAACATCATGTCAACGATCTCGTTGGGCGGATAGTCAGCCATTTCAGAGCCAGCTATTAATTACTATTAAATTTGAATAGTGAAATGGTATAAAAAATATTAATAATTATAATATTTGCCCGTATACGGTCGCGACCAAAAAAGAAAAATGTTCCTAAATTATGGTAACTTTATCTGACTAAGTGTATTTGCCAAAAGTACTCCGATTGTCACACTTTTGTAATTGTAAGTTTTATAATAAAGTAATAATCATTAAATTATTTCTAATTTGAACTGCACATAATACTAAAACTTGCTTTTATTTTAAATATTGTGAATTATTGCCGTTCAAACTTTTGAAATACTAATATTGATAATGTAATCATTAAAGGCACATTTACAAATAATTTCTGTTCCGTCAAGATTTTTGTACAAAAAAGAAATGTTGTATCTTTATTCTTTTGAAAGTTATGAGTAAATTAAAGATATGAGCTGTAAAAAAATGTCATTGTTTAAAAAGAAAAGTCATAACTTAATCAAGCACCCCGATCAGTGAGAGGCGAAGGGACTCACTTAAATCAAGCACCCTGAACAGTGAGAGGCAAGGGGACTCACTTTAATCAAGCACCCCGATCAGTGAGAGGCGAAGGGACTCACTTAAATCAAGCACCCTGAACAGTGAGAGGCAAGGGGACTCACTTTAATCAAGCACCCCGATCAGTGAGAGGCGAAGGGACTCACTTAAATCAAGCACCCTGAACAGTGAGAGGCAAGGGGACTCACTTTAATCAAGCACCCCAAAGGAAACAATCCTTACTACGTCCACGTCGTTGTTTCTGGGTAGCGCTAAACGTAAGGTTGACACATTTACAACAGAAGCTTTAATGATCTTGAAGTTTCCGTTAAACAAACATCAGACATGGGGTAGAGATGTGTGGGACTGGGGGACGTCTAGTGTAACAGTTTAGCATGTGAGGCTATGAAGAGCATTGGGTTCGGATGTGCAAGTTTGATATTTGTTTACTAGGATGTGAAAGTTTTGGGTGTGTGGGTTCCCCTATTAAACCTACGATCAGTTTGAACCACTTAAGCCTGTGACTCATGGAAAAAATGACTTAAAATGGATTTTTCGGAGTTCGACCTTCATTTGGCCTTGAAATGACCTTGAAATGACCTTGAAAAAAAAATGTCTCAATATGATTTTGAACGTAAAATTTCCCGCTCTTTCCGAATCCGGGGTCAAAAATAGGTGTTCCTATTAAAAAAAACCACTTGACCTTGAAATAACCTTGAAGGTCAAGTTCAAGATCAAAGCTGTTAGGACCATCGTTTGGCCCCCTTCGTCCCCTACAACTTTTGTCTGAATTATTTTTTCCTATCTGTCTTAGGATCCGAAAAATCCGGGTGTAGCGATTAAAATGGGTCACCGTGTATATATATATAGCGGGTGTCCCATTTTAAAACCACCAGGCAAATATCTCGAAAACTAAGGGAGCTGGAAAAAAACTTTTAATACAAAAGTTGTAGGGTTCAGAGGGGCCCAACTGACCGTAACCTTGGTTATGACCTTGAGGTCAATGATCAAGGTCATTTGAAGGTCAAATCGATTTTTTCAAATGGGAACCCCCACTTTTGACCTCGTAAATGGAAAGAACCGAAAATTTTACGTTCCGATATGTCCTTGAGTCAAGGTCATGGTCATGGTCATGGTCATGTTTAAAATCAAAATCAATCAAAGCATCAAAACATTCCCATAATTAGGCATACGAGACAAATTGTTAAATACAAAAGTTGTAGGGTTCATAGGGGCCCAACTGATCGTAACCTTGGTTATGACCTTGTGGTCAATGATCAAGGTCATTTGAAGGTCAAATCGATTTTTTCAAATGGGAACCCCCATTTTTGACCTCGTAACTGGAAAGAGCGGAAAATTTTACGTTCAGATATGTCCTTGAGTCAAGGCCATGGTCATGGTCATGGTCATGTTTAAAATCAAAATCAATCAACGCATCCAAACATTCCCATAATTACGCATACGAGTGTTAAATACAGAAGTTGTAGGGTTTGGAGCGGCCCAACTGATCGTGACCTTGGTTATGACCTTGAGGTCAATGATCAAGGTCATTTGAAGGTCAAATCGATTTTTTCAAATGGGAACCCCTATTTTTGACCTCGTAAATGGAAAGAGCGGAAAATTTTACTATTTTTACTATTATCAATATTTACCAGGGTTAACCACTTATATCAAATAATAACAAAAGTTAATAAGTGTTGACCACCTGTATCCAATAGTGACCGGTAGTATTCAGCATTGATCGGTAATAGTCAATAATTATTACTGTTTACATCAAATTGCTTACAAATTGAGCACACTTATATTGGCACAGAAAATTAAACTTTTTCGTTTTAAAATATTGTATAGTATAATAACATATTATTTCTTTTGTGGTGTGTTTTGATAAATAATTGCATTTACAACTAAAAAAGAATGCCTGACTATTCTGCTAATGAAATAGTTGACATTCTTCTTATTTTAGGAGAATGTCGACGAAACTATCGAGAGGCAAGCAGATTGTATCGTCCTCGGTTCCCTCAACGACAACAACCTGATCATACGGTAATACGTGACATTGAACTGCGCGGTCGACAAGGAAACTTCGTTCGAAGAAGGAGGACACTGAATGAACACGATTATGAAAATAATCCTCGCTTTCTTGCTGTTCTAGCCATGGTACATTTAAATGTTCATGTCAGTTTACGCGAAATCGAGTTAACTATGGGTATTCCAAGATCGACGGCCAGTAGATATTTACGATATGCGCGTTACCATCCTTACCACATTACTCTAAATCAAGCTTTAACTGTGGAAGATTATCGACGGAGAATAACATTTTGCCAATGGGCAATACAAGAAATTACTGATGATGAAAATTTCTTTAACAATGTTCTTTTTAGCGACGAGGCTACATTTCAGAGTACTGGTATGTTGAGTTGCCATAATTGCCACTACTGGTCTCCTGTTAATCCTCATTGGATGCGAGAAGTTGATCATCAGCATCGCTGGAATGTAACGGTATGGTGTGGTATTATTAACGGATGTCTGATTCGACCTTATTTTTTTTAAGGTCACGTAACTCAACATACTTATTTACAGTTGCTGAGAGACGAGCTGCCACTCTTTCTAGAAAACGTTGATCTCCATACAAGGGCCAGAATGTGGCTACAACAAGATGGTGCTCCTCCACATTATGCCAGAATTGTCAGAGATTTTCTTAATGAAAGGTTTAACGGTCGATGGATTGGTAGAGGAGATCCCGTAGCATGGCCACCAAGATCTCCAGATCTGACATCTCCAGATTTTTATTTATGGGGCTTTCTAAAAAATACAGTCTACCGCAACAGGCCAACTACAAGAGATGACATGATACAAAGGATTACACAAATCTGCTTAAGTATTCCACGTCAAGTATTATTAAATACTGTTAGAAACTTTAAAAGGAGAATAGAATGTTGTCAACAAGGAAATGGTGCAACTTTTGAGCATCTTCTTCAGTAAATGGTGACCGAAACACTTGGATCCTATGACTAAATACACATGATCGTGGAATTTTCCAATGAATTTTTAGCTGGCCTGATCATCCCCGACCTTGCCTTAACTGGCCGGGTCATCTCCGACCTTGCCTTAACTGACCGGGTCATCTCCGACCTTGCCTTAACTGGCCGGGTCATCTCCGACCTTGCCTTAACTGACCGGGTCATCTCCGACCTTGCCTTAACTGGCCGGGTCATCTCCGACCTTGCCTTAACTGGCCGGGTAATCTCCGACCTTGCCTTAACTGGCCGGGTCATCTCCGACCTTGCCTTAACTGACCGGGTCATCTCCGACCTTGCCTTAACTGGCCGGGTCATCTCCGACCTTGCCTTAACTGACCGGGTCATCTCCGACCTTGCCTTAACTGGCCGGGTCATCTCCGACCTTGCCTTAACTGGCCGGGTAATCTCCGACCTTGACCCAAGGTCATATCAGAATTTTTCGGTTTTTCTATTTACGAGGTCAAAAGTGAGGGTTGCCGTTAAACAAAATTGATTTAACCTTCAAACGACATCATCCTTGACCTCAAGTTCATGGTCAAGGTCACGATCAGTTGGGACCCTCCAAACACTACAACTTCTGTATTTAACACTCGTATGCGTAATTATGGGAATGTTTGGATGCGTTGATTGATTTTGATTTTAAACATGACCATGACCATGACCATGGCCTTGACTCAAGGACATATCTAAACGTAAAATTTTCCGCTCTTTCCATTTACGAGGTCAAAAGTGGGGGTTCCCATTTGGAAAAATAGATTTGACCTTCAAATGACCTTGATCATTGACCTCAAGGTCATAACCAAGGTTACGATCAGTTGGGCCCCTCTGAACTCTACAACTTTTGTATTTAACAATTTGTCTCGTATACCTAATTATGGGAATGTTTTAATGCGTTTATTGATTTTGATTTTAAACATGACCAGGACCATGACCATGACCTTGACTCAAGGACATATATGAACGTAAAATTTTCCGCTCTTTCCATTTACGAGATCACAAGTGGGGGTTCCCATTTGAAAAAATCGATTTGACCTTCAAATGAACTTGATCATTGACCTCAAGGTCATAACCAAGGTCACGATCAGTTGGGCCCCTCTGAACCCTACAACTTTTGTATTAAAAGTTTTTTTCCATCTCCCTTAGTTTTCGAGATATTTGCCTGGTGGTTTTAAAATGGGACACCCGGTATATATATATATATATATATATATATATATATATATATATATATATATATATGGATCGTGTCTTATGCAGACAATATATATATATATATGGAACGTGACTTATGCAGACAATATATATATATATATATATATATATATATATATATATAAATACATACATCGGTACTATTGGAGTCCTAGAGTTTCTTACTCTGAGAGTTTACATTGGAATACCGGAACAAATACACTTGACTATTGAAATAATGACCCTAAGGGTACCGTGATTCGCAGGGGGCCTGCGGCGCCTGCTTTTAGTACCGAAATTCCGGAACAAAAGCCCGGAAAAGTACCTAAGATGTATTGTAGACGAAGCCTTATGGACCTCAAAAGTAGCGATAGATGTATCGTATTTTTGAAGCCGGTCCCCAAAAAGGACAAAAGTCCCCAAAAGTAGCAATCTATGGTGTATATATACCCCAAAAGTACCAAAACATATACCTATATATATATATATATATATATATATATATATATATATATATATATATATATATATATATATATATATATATCTATATATATATATATATTTATATTTATATATATATTTCGGAAACTGGTACTTTTGAGGACCTATAGTTTTTTTCTCCAGGGTTCGTATATGCTTGACTAAAGAAATAACTTCCTCTCAGCGTTGAAAGTATTAATATAAATCCTCAAAAGTACCGTTTCATACCAAAGGAATTTTGAGGATGTCCTCAAAAGTCCGAAAAATCCTTAAAGTATCGAATCCGTGCTGACAGATCCTCAAAAGCTGCATTATATATATATATATATATATATATATATATATATATATATATATATATATATATATATATATATATATATTGTAACGGGATAGCTAGTGGGAGAAAATCCCAAAAAGCCACAGGCCAGCAATGCTCTAGAACACGGTGCCGCGGGGGTCAGACTAAAATCACTTGCCCGGGAATCTGCTCCTGAAATCCCGAAAACAACGCGAAGATCGCACGCGAACTTCACTTTCCAACTAATTGAATCGCTGAGTGAAAAGCGCGCACTCGAGCAGTATAGCGCACGGCCGCTAGGCTCAGATATGAAAACGACCGGCGGAATCGTTTTCCCGCGGAGGCGACGGTATCCGGGAGAAGGACACGTTGTAATGAATAACACGACGAGTAACTAGATATCACATTATATTAAAAACACTTAAAGGTTAATACAAGCACCACGCAAGTGCTGTTAAAAACAATAAGTTAGTACGCGCGCGACGGTTAATATTCAAACGCGCAAACGATACGGTGCGCGGCGAAGCTGCTGTTCTCGCCTGCGGTGTTAATGTACGACGGGGTGACATACAGCCGCACGTACACGACACAGAAAACTTGCACGGGCCGATTTCCGTCTAAGTCTTTACAATAAAGGCGAGAGATGAGAGCAGAAAACTTACTGTTAGAAGGAGCAGCCGGTGCACTCGACTCTCTTTCGCTCTCTGTCGCCCAAACAGTAGTTGAGCTCCATCTCTCTCTGTCGCACTCGCTGGACAAGATCGGCAGGCAGGCGGGCTAGCTGCCGGCTCCTCGCTCGCTGTCTCTCTCGTTCGTGTGGATCGCACTCTCTCTGTCTCTCTCTCACTCGCATGCACGTGGCTCGGTGCCTCCACTTCACTCGCGGGATGTACATAAAAAGAGGACGGCACGAACGCGGTAAAACTTGAGAGAGACGTAGCACGATATGGCTCGCACGACAGCAGGCATGAAGACGGCTGCCGTGACTCGCATAAAGCCGGTTTCGCATAGCAACTTCGCGGGTACGCGATGGGCATATTACGTGTCGCGAAACCATTTTAATCTGGTCGGGATGCTCGCACGCTCGCGCCCCCAGTGAGCATGCCTGTTCAGCGCGGATAATTCGAATCCTGAATTACCTAACTCGCGCACACGTTACAACACCCCCCTCCAGACGCTACTTAGGGGACCTGTGAGCAGCTCTGCCATTCATAGCCGTCGTCGTACCTAAACGTATGGTGGCCTGCACCAGTTGGTCTGGCTGCTGCCTCTTCCTGTGGCCAGGCCCCGCTGTTTCCCCGCTGCTCCTTTTACAGATGAGGTCATCGAAGCGGACTGGAGGGCTCTTCTGCTGGCTGGGGCGCCAGAGACACCGAATCAATGCCCTCCACCACCTGCTCCAAAAAGTCGATGACGGCGGGGTCAGGTTGACACTGGGTTAACCCAACGATCACCTTCTTCGCCGTCTCCGCTATCTCTGAAGTTAGACCTTGCATATTCTGAAACAGGTAAATCGTTCCCGGGAAGGGGTGAGACTGAGGACTGGAAAATAAGAACAAACACAGGTTGGTACGGATGACACAATTTTTGAACGGCATAGCTAGCGCTTTTTGGACGCTTGGGTTCGACGGGAACTAATTTGTCCGATGTCAGCAGATGCAGGATTCTTTTTCGAACCCTTTGGCCGCCCAGGGCCTCCTTGAGTTATGTTGGACCCGCCACACGCGTAGGCCGGCCATCGCTCGCACACTTTCCTGGCCTAACTAATAGTGCGGTCTTATGAGGTGGACCGCGCCTCTTAGCCGTCGCCCGAGGCTGTACATTCCCCTGGCTAACTCTGTTGCCCGGTGGCGTACCACCGCTCGACTGAAGAGTTCCTCTGTGGTAGCGATCGGACTACTTCTTGACTACTTTTGACCAAGTAGTCCTTGGGCTCTTCTGCGGAGACGTATCGCTTGAGTTGCTGCGCATGAACGGGATGTATCGATCGACCATCCTCACCTTGGATCTCATAGGTGTTTTCGCCTAGAATATTCACAATCGTGTATGGCCCCGCGTACTTCGAAGCTAATTTGACAGAAATCCCCTCAGCTGCAGAGGATAATACCTTATTCTCTCTCCATACACGATCGCCTAGACAGAATTCTGGAGGTCGACGATGAGCATCATAGTATTTGGCTTGTCTCGGCTGCTCCGCTTGCGCGTCGGCTGCCGCCCGAACGTGCAATTCTCCATGCGCGCCACCCAATTATTTATCGCCTGTTGCTGTCCATGCTCTTCGGATAGCCTGTCTTCCTCCTGCCTTACTGCGTTCGGCGAGTCAGGCTATCGGCCTTAAACGGGCATGGCCGGACTTATCTTGGTGGAGCTGTATTCGGACGTATTGTACGCGAACGTCAGCTCATTTAGTTTCTCATCCCAGGACCGGTGATTTTCCTCTGCGCAAAACATAATCATTGTCTTCACAGTTCGGTTCACACGCTCGACAGGATTGGCCTTAGGGTGGTATGAGGGTGTATTCTTAAATTCTCCAAGGGTGCATTCTTAAATTCAGTCCCCTTATCGGAGAGAAACACATCCGGGACTCCGAATCGCAGACATACTCGTTCGTTGAGTCCTTTTATTACCGATTTACCATCTTCCATTTTTATCGGAATTACTTCAATCCAGCGTTTAAACAGGTCCTGGAAGATGAGAATGTATTCATGGCCGTGCTTGGTTTTAGGGAGGGGTCCCGTTATGTTGCTGGCCACGATTTACCATGGACGCTCTGTAATGCGACGACCCATGAATCCTGCTGCAGCGCGATGTTCGACTTTGCACTGCTGACAAATTTGGCACTGGTTCACATATCTGGTCACATCTCGAGAGATGTGTGGCCAATAATACTTCTGCTTCACTCTCTATAGACTTTTCCCGCGGCCCAAGTGCCCAGCAGTTGGAAGGTCATGGTATTCTCTCAGTACTTCGCGTCGCTTTTCGTTTGTGACTTCATTTGGTTCGTACTTGTACAGTCTCCCCCCCGCCAGCTTGAAAGTGGGGAAGTCTCGCAGCCGCTGTTGAACCTCTTTCACAATCTTGAGGTACCAGTGGCCGTTTGTATCGCGTTCGAGCTCTAACGCGGCGACCGCTAGCTCTTCTTCCTCGAACATCTGTGAAATGACATCTGGGACATTGTTCAACGAGCCCTTTCGATGTTCGACCGTGAAACTATGGTCCTGCAGCTCCAAAGCCCACGTAGCTAACCGGCCGGTCGGGTTTTGGAAGTCACGGATCCACTTCGAGCTGCTATGGTCCGTGATAACCTTGAAGTCGCAGGCCTCTATATACGGACGGAACTTTTTAATTGCGCAGAGACTGGCTAGGCATTCTCGTTCCGTCACGCTATAATTTCTCTCGGCTGCGCTAAGAGTTCAACAATCGAACTCCAGGACACTTTCATCGCCGGCAATTATTGATATAGTACCGCTCCCAGGCCTGTATCGCTCGCGTCAGTTTGCACCACGAACTGCGCGTTAGATACCGGTCTGTGTAGAATCGGTGCAGAAGCTACGAGCGCTTTTAGCTTCTGGAAGGCCTCTTCTTGTGCTGATAACCACTTGTATTTCCGATCCTTTTTCATTAATTCGGTCAGTGGTTCAGCAATTGTGGCGAAGTTCGATAAATACTTTCTATACCACGAGGTCATTCCTAGGAAGCGTCTCAGCTAACGGAGGTTTTTGGTACCGGAAACTCCATGATGGGCTTTATTTTCTCGGGGTCAGGCTTAAAACCATCTCTATTTACTATGACCCCGAGATATTGGACCTCATCGCGTCAGAAGACGCTCTTCTCGCGATTTATTGTGAGGCCCGCGTCCTGTATCCTGCCCAGAACTCTTTTTAAAACCTCTTTATGCTCCTTGTATGTCTCTGTGACTATTATTATATCGTTGAGATACGAGAAAGCAAAATGTTCGAGTTCGGGGCCGATAACTTTGTCAATCAGGCTCCGGAAGGACGCTGCGGCATACGAAAGACCATAGGGCATTCTCGTAAATTGGACTAACCCTTTGCCTGGCAAGGTGAAAGCCGTAGTCTCTTTCGACTCCGGGCTAAGTGGTATCTGGTGGTACGCACTGCTTTAATCCAACGTGGAGATGTATCGCGCTTTCTGCAGTTTACGCAAGATACTTTCCATGTATGGTAACGTGTACGCGTCTGGCCTTGACACTGCGTTCACTTTTCTGAAGTCCACGCAGAAACGGAACTTTCCGTTGGACTTGCGTACCATTACTACTGGGCTTGACCAGCCGCTTGTCAAGGGTTCTATTATTCCCGCGACTAGCATTTCCTCCACCTGTTTGTGCATCTCTTCCTCGAGTTTCTGTTTAATGGGTCTTGTAGATCCGACGTCTATTGCATGCTCGATCCACGAAGTACACCCTAGTGGTGCCGGGCTGTTTTCGATCAGCTGAGCTACTAAAGCTTCTGCCTCTTTGCGCTGTTCCTCTGTTGGGTCCGCCGACCCTATAGCTGATAAGGACACGGTGTTATTTGCGGTTATGGAGGCTACCTCTAACTTTACGCTTGCATCGTCATCCTTGAGATGCAGCACGTTGTCGGTGGTGTCTAAGACGGCGCTAAACTTCTTAACGAAGTTTACCCCCAAGTAGCACTTCGTCTCTAGGTCTGGTATTATTGCGACGCGCACGTCTTTGCACACGTCAGCCACGACCATGGGCAGATACGCATAGCCAACCACTGCTATGCTCTGCCCGTTTGCCACCCGTGTCGTTAGGCCGCTGGCTGGAATTAATTCTTTTAAACAGGTCGTAGCGAGTTGTAGGCCGATGGAATTCATCCCAGTCCAGGAGGGTCCTGTGTCAAATAGTGCTCGTAGCGTGTAGCTAGCTATACCCACTTGAAGCCACCATCGCGAGAAAGTTTCTTGGTTGACTTCATTCGGTTCAGTCAAGGGCACTTCTTCGCTCTCCCCATCAGACGATTGGACCGAGTTATCCTCGGTCTCTGATGAGAGAGCTGGGGGCGGGCATGTGGTCGTGTTTACCTGCCCCCTTGGCCATTTCCCTGTTGGTTTCCGGCGGCATTAGGCTTGGGATTGCGTCCCTTTTGCTCATATCGGGGTCCCCTTCGGTACTCTGACCTTTGTGGACGTCCGTTATTTTTCGGACTTTGCGGCCTAGCCTGGTGGGTCGAGTTATTACCCCCACTAGGCTGGTTGGTAGATTGTCCGCCCTCCCACTGCCTATTATTCCAGTTACTCTTCTTAGGTTTTCTGATTGGCGGAAGGCTAGGCTTTAGCCCCCTGTTCTCGTCGGTGCCTTTCTTTGTCAAGGCCGATAAGCATTCGGCCATGACCCGACGGAACATAGCCTCGAGGCTCTCTTGAGCCTCGTGCGTTTGGTACCCCATCGCCACCACACCTGGATTCTGCTTTTTCCGCTGATCCGTGGGCAGCTCTGTCGGCACGTAGGCAAATTCTGGCAAGTATGTGCGCTCGGGTGATGGAGAGTGATACACCTTATCGAGCGTTAATTCGGCTTCGCGGGCCAGGTCCAGGAGCCCTAGGTAATCCGTCCTTTGATTTCGCATTACCATCTTTTGTAGTTCTGGCGGCATATTCCAGTGAAACATGTCTATCTGTTGAGCAGTGCTAGGCACCGGATCCAGCTTGAGGATCATGGCTTGGAGATTTACTACGTAATCACGCGTGAGTTCTTCTCTGCCTCGAGTCCTCACGTTTATTTCCGCCAGGACGCGTTGCTGATGCCCCTGTCCCCGCCATGCATGTACGTTATGGCCCCTTTGAAATCTGGCCACGATAACCATGTATGGTGGTTACTCCGCTACCAGGTCACTGCTCCCCCGTTAGGAGCTCTGACAACGGCAACAGCACCTCGTCGTGTATCAGATTAGCTAGAGTTCTTCATTCCTCTAGTCTCGTGAGGAATAACTCGACGCACTACTCCTATGAGGATCCTGAGAACTTGATGTGCCATTTTCGGACTATCGGACTATCTGGCCCTCATCACGGTTCGTCTGCTGAGGCAAATACGTATGCCTCTCAGACTGGTCCCGAATCGCGCCATTCCTTGTCTGACGCTGGGAAGAATTTCTGGCATTATACCTCCCAGCCTCTATTGGTGACTGGAAACTCGGGCTGCTGCTGTTGAACTCTGTATACGTGAACGTGTTTTGGAAGTTCACGAGCGGTGATCATCGTCTACAGCCCGTGCTTGAGGGTTGAACTCTGAGGTTGAGGTTGGATGACGAGCTCCTTGCAGTATTCGCACACTTTCCTTAAGATCTTCAACCTCCTCGATGAATGTTTTGATCACCGCCAGCAGCTGCTTCGATCGTATACTATCTCCCAGTTTTGTGGCTGCGGCGGGTTTCGCGATTGCTGTCAGAACTCGTACTGCCCATTTCGTGCCAACAACGACTCTTCTTTCTGGTTGCGCTGGTATTGTCGTAGCCTGCGCTGCTCTTCCAGGAGCGCTTGCTACCGCTGCTGCTGCTCCTGCTGCTGCTTCTGCTGCCATCGCTGCTGCTCCTGCTGCCCCTGCTGTTGCTGCCATCGCTGCTGCTCCAGCCTTTGTTGCTGTTGCTGTATTTGCTGCTGCTGCTGCAGTTGTTGCTCTTGGAACTGTTGCTGTTGCAGCTATCCCTCGGCTTCAGCTGGAAGGATCCCGATGGGTACTGCAGAGTTCAATAGCTCTATCCCGGAACCATCCTGGCCGTTTTCCTCTTCCGCTGGCTCCACCACTGCATTATGTGCTTGTGGTGGCGCGTTCATCCTCCGAGACTCCGAGAGTTTCTGCCTCACTATCGGGTCATCAAGGAGCGTGGTGAACGGGTGCGGGTGGTCTAGGTCAGTATTGGGATCCACAATAGTCGACCCAGACTTGTTCATCAACGTTAAGTTGATGAACGCCTTTCCGGACTGCTCGCGTTTGGCAAACGCTTGCTGCTCCGACAGCTCCGGCTCTGGCACGAAATCGGCGGCACTGTAATCGCCCATAAGCCAATTGATCGTTGTCAGCATATTTACTGACTGTAGATCTGACTGTTGTAGACCAAGGGCTTGCATGGCCTCGTTAATCTCCTATTCGGGCTGTGTATACGCCCAGTTGAGTATCGCAGATTCCGCAAACTGCGATGATCGGGCCATGGTGTCAATTCGCTGTGCTCTTCCCCACGAACTTATTTTACTAGCGCGAGTAGTATCCGGATTGATGGCAGAGGGAGTTTGCCTTTTCAACCCGTGAGCTAGCTTTTTCAACGCGAACCCGGGTTATTTTCTAAGAGCTACGGTGGTTGCTCTTAACCTCGATAACACACAAGGATTTTCCGTATGTGGCTCTAAAAAAAAAATAAAAGCTATTTCTGTAATTAATTACTATTCGTAATTAATTACGCTCAACTACTCGCATTTGTAATTTTAAAATAAATATATGTGAAAAAAAAAATATATATATGTCAAAACGGATAATATCACATAAAAACACAAAAATAAATAAATTTTCACCAAAAAAAAAAAATAAAAAACAATTTTAACGTTCGAGGGGATTCAATCGGTCGAGTTTTTACACGGGCGCACAGTCAACTTTTTTCTCCGAGAATGCTTTTCGACTTCCTCTCGATTTCCCACGAACTGCACCAGTAAAATAGTATATTAGGATACGTGGGCCGGAAATTGGATTTTCGGGGCGTGCGTGGTATGACGCCCGAGGCGAAGCCGAGGGTGTCATGACGCACGCCCAGGGCATCCAATTTCCGGTCCAAGTATTGTATACTATTTTCCTTACTCCCCGGCCGAAAGTACGTTCTGTAATTGTTAAATAATTAATAAAATTGCGTTGTCGTCTGCTAGCTGTGTTTGAGTGTTAGTTTTTGTTTCGGCCCGCTCGATAGTAATGCCTCTCTCGGCCGCTTTGGGTAGCTCGGTCGATATTACCGACTGTTTTTTCTTTCGACCCGGTGTGGAGAGCTGGTTTTTTGGGCGTCTGCTACTTTCGCTGTTGCAGAGATGGTAGGATACCCGCCCGATATTTGCAAGACCGAGGCGAAGCCGAGGTTTTGCTGGTCGGGGCGGGCATCAGAAACACATTCATTAAAAAAAAAAATGTGGCCGTCACGGGACGCCGGGCAGATGTGAAACATGGAAATTGATTATTATTGAGAAAGAATTAATTGAGTTTCATAAGAAAAGGATGCAATGGAAGGGAATACACAAATATTGAACAAGTTAAAATGATAAAAAATATTTTTTAGATATATTTTAGCAAGACAATGTTAATTATATATACATACATATATATATATATATATATATATATATATATATATATATATATATATATATATATATATATATATATATATATATATATATATATATATATATATATATTGTTATATTTGTTTTAACACACACACACACACACACACACACACACATATATATATATATAAATAAATAATTACATAAAAATATACATGAATTATATAAAACAATAATAATTCAAATAAACTATTATAATTCAGTATCATCACTTATTTCTGTAATATTAACACTTGAGGTTTCTGATGGTATGAAAGTTACAATAGGCCGATGATAACTAAAATAAGCAACAAAAGTGTTACTTGTAACGTCGTGAAGATGTCTTGTGAATACCGCATCTATTGTTGTACCATATCTCGTTGTAGATTCATTTGGATTATTATTCATGTACAACTGAAATTCTTCTTGAAGGAACGTAATTAACGATGCTGACTCATCTTTGGCGAAATTAACATTAAAATCCCCTGCTAAAATCATAGGTAATTCATGTAAATTATCATTTAAAATCCTTGAACCTTTTATACTGTATCGAAGTAATCTGCGGTATAAAAATGAGATGATATCTTTGATTTTTTGATTGGGCGAAATATATACAACAACCATGATTATTTGTCTTCCATTATCTAGTGAAATTTGAGAAGCACACAGATCGGAAATAAGCCCTTGAGTACAACCTTGAGTACAACGACGCTGTACTTCGGTGTTCCTCGCTGTTCCTGTTATATATAGATATACAACCAATGCTATTTCTTGTATCTGTGCATTGTTCCTTTTTTCGTGTGGAGGCCTTAAAGCTCATGCACGAATAAAGGAATAGAAGGAACATCGAGGAACATTGAGGCTCAACCATGTCGCTGTGTGTTTATAGGGCGCTACGCGCAAAAGGAAAAAGCATAAGAACAGGAACAGATAGGGCCCGTACACTTAAAAAAGAACAGAGCACAGTCATAAGAAATAGCATTGGTTATATATCTATATATATATCAGGAACAGCCAGGAACAAGAGGTATATATAGATATATAACCAATGCTATTTCTTGTGTCTGAGCTCTGTGTTTTTTTAATTGTACGGGCCTATATAAGAAAAACATGGATATGTATATCTATATATATGAGGAACAGGAACAGTTACAGGAATAGTACGAGGTATTCCTTTTAGCTATTTCTGTTCCTCTTATATATATATAGATATACTTACCCATGTTATTCTTATATCTGTTCCTGTTCTTTTACTTTTTCTTTTTGCCTGTAGCGCCCTTATGTTCGTTGATGTGTATCACTGTTCCTCGGTGTTTCAAGCACAGCGACATACATCGAGGAACATAAATACACAGCGAGCTGGTTCCTTTATTCGTGCAAGAGCCTATTGCATCACGGATTGTGCGCTCGCGCTCAATCACAGGTAAATTTAAGCTAGAGTCGGGAGTTACGTAGAAGTGTACATAAGGTAAAATAATTATTTAAATAATTCTTAACCCCAAGTAAGCGGGGGATGCTAGTTCCACGCGTATACGGGAATGCGTCAGACGTGTATACAGGGCAAAATAATTATTTAAATAATTGTTAACCCCAAGTAGGCGGGGGACGCAAGTTCCACACGTATATGGGAGCGCGTCAGACGTGTAGACATGGCAAAATAATTATTTAAATAATTCTCAACCCCAAGTAGGCGGGGGACGCAAGTTCCACGCGTATACGGGAGTGCGTCAGACGTGTATACATGGCAAAATAATTATTTAAATAATTCTCAACCCCAAGTAGGCGAGGGATACGAGTTCCACCCGTATACGGGAGCGCGTCAGACGTGTATACATGGCAAAATAATTATTTAAATAATTCGTAACCCCAAGCAGGCGGAGGATACGAGTTCCACGTTTATACAGGAGCGTGTCAGACGTGTACACATGCCAAAATAATTATTTTGCCATGTATACACGTCTGACGCGCTGCCGTATACGCGTGGAACTCGCATCCCCCGCCTACTTGGGGTTAAGAATTATTTAAATAATTATTTTGCCATGTATACACGTCTGACTGCGCAGACTCGAAGCTGAATTGAGCGCGAAACATGAAAATGCCTTGTAAATACAACATCTTATTTCTTTATTATTTACGATTTTCTGTAAAATATAACGTTTAATTATTTCAATTTGAATATTTCTCTGATTTCCGGCTTTTCAGATGCCGGCGGGGACCAAATTCCGGCAACCGGCCTAAACATCGAATTTTCGGGCATGGCCAGCAGAATTCGGGCCAGGTGGCAACCCTAGTTGTAGGAAAAAAGGGGAAATAGAGTAAGATTTTACGTTTTAGTGTAAAAAGAGCAATTGTAGAAAAAAGAGGAAGAGTACGATCCCTGTTGTCATTATTTTTATATGTTTTCGGGTGATCTATTATTATTTCTGATCCTAAAATTATATTCACGCGCTTATATCATGCAATATTCTGAACCAAATAATAAAATTAACTCCTATCATTGTAGGATTCTTGGATCCGCTATGCTGAAAATGAAAGATTTGAAAATACTGACGAAAGCAGTGAAGAAAGTGACTACAATAGTATTAATAGTGATGACGATAGCCATGGTCGTAGTAGTACTTTGGCTGAAGAAAATAATTTTATAAATAGAGAAATGTCTTTTAATCGATTGAGAGAAATGTTGAGAACAGATGAAATTAATGACATGATTGAAACTGGAGTAGTTTTAAGCAAATCAAAAATTTTACTTGCTGTGTTGAAATATGGATTATCATATAATCTTAGTCAAACTGCTATTGCGGATCTTTTCAAGATGATCAACTGCATTCTTGGAATCTCGATATTATCGAAAACTCGTTATCTGGTTGATCAAATTTTTACTTCAAAAAATCACGCGGAGTTTCATGCCGTTTGTTCCAAATGTAAGATGTACGTGAAAAAATTTAATCGGAAAGTTCGACAAGTTACATGCAATTTATGTAATACTAAAATTATGCTAAAAAGTCCTACATACCATGATTTTTTTGCGATAATAAAAATGGATAACGATATTGCTAATTTAATTGAAGAGAATGAAGAATATTATAATTTTATAATAAATAAAAGAATGGAGAACCAAGAAACGTTTGAAGATTTTATAGATGGACATTTGTACAATGAACTTCTAAGGTCATTCATTACCTGTGAATGAAAGAAAAAATTTTGTTACTGCTACTTTCAACACTGATGGATCCCCGGTATTTAGAAGTTCAAAGTTTTCCATTTGGCCGATTCAGCTGATCATAAATGAAATGCCATTTAAAATTAGAACAACAAATCCAATCGTATGTGGGATGTGGTTCGGCAAGGATAAACCGGATATGAATATATTCTTGAAGCCGTTTGTAGTGCATATGAATAAATTAGCTACTGACGGCATCAAGTGCAAAATCAATAACGAAGAACAACTTATTAAAGTTTATACAATTTGTTCTTGCATTGATTCTTCGGCAAGAGCACCAATGCAAGGAATAGTACAGTACAATGGTTACTACGGTTGCTCATGGTGCATGCATCCAGGTGTGTATGTTCCCACTATCAGAGGCGGCTGTGTGAAATATGTTCTATTAGATGAATTACCACGTAGAAGAACAGAAAGAGAAATGTTAGAACATATGGAACAATCTTTAACGTCACGTCGGCCCATTTACGGCGTTAAAAGACCAACATGCTTAATAAATCTGAAGAATTTTAATATAATTTCAGGGTTTGTGCCAGACAGTATGCATCAGATTTGTCTCGGTATAGCAGAGCAATTTTTAAGTTACTGGATAGACACAAGTGGCATGCCATACTCTTTCTCAAATGATGATGTAAATAATATAAATAACATATTATTGGAAATTAAAGCTCCTAAGCATGTTGCTCGATTATCACGGTGTCTTAGCGATAGAAGCTGGTGGAAGGCTCGAGAATTTGAAAATTTCACATTATACTACAGTGTACCTATACTTTTATCTTTACCTCACATGGTACCTTACGCTAAACATTGGGCCTGTTTAGTGCAAGCTTTTCATATTTTACTAAAAGATAAGATTACTCGTGATGAATTGAATAATGCTGATCTTCTATTGAAAGAATTTATTGTTTACACGGAAGAGTATTATTCAATGAATGCTATGACGTACAATATTCATCAAGCATTACACCTTGCGCAAAGTGTAGCTGATTGGGGGCCATTATGGGCCCATAGTGGGTACTGTTTTGAATCAGGAAATGGACAATTGGTACGCAAAATCCATGCAGCCAAAGGTGTCATACATCAACTATGTCGATTGATTACCATGAAACAAAGTGAATTTATTTTAAAAAAGCATGTTTTTAGTACAAGACCTGATTCAGCAATACGTCGTTTTATTACGTATCTTGACAATAAAAAAGCTACATTAACCTTAAAACTGTCACATATACGATACTTTGGACCATACAGATCGACAAAGCGTAGATGGATAGACCTATTAGAACTCACTAATCAATCAAGAACGTACAGGAAGATGGTAAAAGAAAAATGTCTGTATACATCTTGTAAAAGAAAAAATCTGCGATCTGATAACTCTTTTACGGTGACAAAAGAAGGGAATTTTATTCGATTAATCGAATTTATAGTCGACGAGCCTACAAGAAAAGAATACACAATATACAATAAAATACAGGTTGAAAATGTATTTGAAAATGTAACTAGTATTAAAAAGGTAATTAATATTTTTGAAGAAGTACAAATTGTAGATACCAACATAATAGACAGAATATGCGTTTTCATAAACACCGGAAATCTCAAATATATCTGTTCCGTGGCAAATTTACGTATGTATTGAACATTAATTTTAATTTTGTAGTTTTAAAATAATTATGTATTTCTTTTTATACGGCTGCGAGCTCTCTTGCGAGCTCGACATTTGTTAACGGTAATTCAAGGACGCGACAACCTCGGGTGCTTGTCGTATAGAAGTAGCACCCGATGGCACTGAGTTCTATAGGGTTCGTGGATTGCGGAATTGACGATTATATTCTACCAGGTCTTTCGTTACAATATTAAATAAAATTGTTTTTGTAATAAATATTTTTGTAACTATTATTTACTATAAATCCTCATACATATATGTAAACAATTTAAATACAGGAAATTTTCAAAAATGATATCATAATTTAGAAAAGCCTACACGATGTTTAAAATGGTAACAAAAGCAGCTGCGTAGTTTTTGAAAATTTGCTGGTGTTTGAAAATCACCTGGTGTTTCAAAACCATCTGGTGTTTCAAGACCACCTCGTTTTTGAAAACCACAAGGTGTTTCCAAAATCATATGATAAATTGAGACAAAAAGCCATGTGGTTAACCAACTGGTAAAACCATCTGGTTTTTCTTACATGAAAAACCAGCTAGTAAAACCACCTGGTTATTTTCAACAGGGTTAGTATGAAATCTTTCATATATTGATTCACTAATTATATCTCGTCATCATTGAAATAATAATAAAATAATTATAAAAAATTTTTAATAAAATTAAATTAAAATCATAATTATTAAATCAATTCAATACTTTTACTATTAATAAAAATATATTAAAAGATGATAAAATAGGTTAAGGTCTAAATGGTACTAAATGAAAAGGTTGGTTTAAAATTATTTTTTTCATTTATTTTGATTCCATACTATAAAGTGTTCTTAAAAAAGTAAATACATAAGCTTGAATTAATAACTTTGACTTAATAATATAAAAATTAAACCAATTAAAATTAAATTTGAACCTGTAGATTAAATTAAAGTTATTAATAAATGACCAGCAATTGTATTCGCTGATAATCGAACTGCTAATATTCCAAGATGAATAATATTTCTAATAGATTCAATAATAACCATAAATAATATTAAAACTCTAGGAGTTCCTCGAGGAACTAAATGAATAAATATATGATTATTATTTTTAATAATAATTAAATCATTTTTAAATAAATTATTTAATAGAATTATTATAAATAATCTTATATAAATAATTATATTATAACATTTTTTTTTATTAATTATTAATACTTTAAATTCATTAGATAATAATATAATTAATAAATATTTTACTATTAAATATCGTAAAGGAATAATCCAAAAAATTTTTGGCAAAAAAATAATTAATTACAGGATCAAAATTAGTAAATAAATTTATTAACATTTTAAATTGTAAATATTTAGTTTATTAATTAATTTATATCCATCTAATTTAAAATTATAAATATTAAAATAATGAATAATAATAATAAATAAAATTTTGTATAATAATATATATATATACATATAATGATAATCACAGTAAAGGACGTATTTGAGGAATAAATTATAAAAAATAATATTTAATTGTATTAACTTTAATTTGACAAACTAATATTATTAATTTAACCAATTTTTTCATTTGATATCTTAATTAAAGAATTGAGTTTTTAAATCAAAATATAATAATTTAACTTTATTTCAATTGAATTTAAAATAATTTTAATCAATTAATAAAATTTTTATAATTACTAGCTTCGATAACAATAGGTATAAATCTATGATTAAAGCAGAATTCCCCATCCAAGAGAGGGAGGACGGAGCAGAACGAATTCACCACGGTCACCAGGAGAAAGAAGCCGACGCGGCAAGATAGTGGAAAGGTCATGGGTCCTCAACAGAAGCAACGGGACAGGAAGGAAAAGAAGGTAGATCCTCGGCCTCGACGATGCGCAATCTACATAACGTCTACCGGATTTGTCTAGAGTTCAATTGGTGGAAAATATTGAGTCTCTAGTATAGATGACGTTCCAGATAAACTTAGCATCAATGATTCGCTCATGACTGCTCAAGTAATACTGACTATGTATAACATATATATTGTTTTATATAGCCTTATACAAAAATTTTAAACAAAGATGCCCACAGTTATATACGCTGTAATCTTGATATCTCTTGAGGTTATACTTTACAGTGTTAACTCCTAGGTAATTCATAAGTTCTAAAGGTGGCTGCAGGTCTCCAAAACTGTCAAAATACACAACACTTTTACCTCTTTCCCGATAGGCTACCCAATGTGTACCAGGTCCGCGTTCCTCATCGAGATTAACGATTGCTGACTCGTAGTGTCGTGGACCACTAGCTGGTAATGTATTTCGCGTGAATACACCTCGAAAGTATGGAATTTGTAAAATACGAGCATACTTTAGCAAGTCAGCATTAGTCAGTGCTCTGTGGGGCAATTTTACATCGACGTTTTTTTTGCCTTTTTTATTAAATTCATGTCCACTATACGGTTTTAGATAGATGCCATAGCCTGTTTTATGGGGTTTAAGGTAGAGACCTTTACCAAGTGCAACAGCTTCCATCGTTTTGTTATGTCTTTGACTTTCTTCAAGATGACGTTTAGCATTTCTTGCATCATTTATTGCTTTAGCTATACCCGCAGCGCCACCTGCTAGTACACCTGTTGCACTTAGGCCTGCAAATAATGGAATCAGAAATGGTAGGAATCCTCCAATTTTCGATGGAATTGCTAGTACGCAAGGAATGTGTACTTTTTCTTTGCCGCCAGCCTTCTTCACAACATTTCGACCACTTTTCAATGCAGCTTGAATAACTTTGCGCGAATTTTTACTAAAAATGCTCGGTTTCGAGGCTGCTTTAACTACTTTAGCTAGTGTGGTATTTGGCTTCTTTTTCAACCCCATTCCAAATTTTGATTTTAAATTCATAGTATTTGTTACCGTATAAACTGCTGCTTTCTCACCAATACTAGCGTCTTTAGCAAAAACACGTTTCCAGGCTTTATCTGCTAATACTCTATCAGCAGCGTTCCTAACCTCAACGTTCTCTCGATTCCGAGAGTAGGTTATATCGTGTTCTTTACAAGCTTGGTCTAAAGGATTAATACCAAGGTCACCTCGAGCAAGACGCTTTGTAAGTTTAGTTCCTGGTCCGCAGTATTGATAACCAGGCATATGTAATTCAAATGGTAGCTTATTAATGATTGTATTTGCTAAGCCTCGACCTTTACGACTATTGCGTTTACGCTGCTTATGCTCAATCATGATGTTAACGTCTCGGAGGATAAATACATACTAAGCTGAAATGTGTATAAGTAAGCTGTATATATGCACTCAAAATCAGTTGTATTTGAGACGTCAA
Organism: Torymus aiolomorphi; assembly: GCA_036365515.1. Classification (NCBI taxonomy): domain Eukaryota; kingdom Metazoa; phylum Arthropoda; class Insecta; order Hymenoptera; family Torymidae; genus Torymus; species Torymus aiolomorphi. Next base: position 121,930,534 of record CM070873.1, on the reverse strand, counting down.
AGATAAAGTATGAAGTTCGAGGAGCAAAACGTCAAGCTGCCAGTTATAAACTTTGACAGCTTAGTAGTGCAGCAAAAATCAAAAAAGCGTCATGGAGAATTACTTCCCAATAATATTAGAAGTATATTTTGTGGACCCTCAAACTGTGGCAAAACTAATGCACTACTCTCTCTTATTACTCATCCAAGCGAATTAAAATTTGAAAATGTATATGTTTACTCAAAATTACTGGAACAACCCAAATACCAATTTCTTAAATTTCTCTTGGAGCCCATAAATGAAATTCAGTACTTTTCATTCAAAGATCAAGATGAAGTAATATCAGCAGAAGATGTATTGCCAAACTCAGTTATGATATTTGATGATGTAGCCTGTGAAAAACAAGATAACATCAAAAATTTCTTTTGTATGGGACGTCACAAAAATGTGGACTGTTTCTATCTATGTCAATCTTATGCACGCGTTCCCAAACATCTAGTACGAGATAATGTTAATTTATTAGTATTATTTCGCCAAGATGATATGAATTTAAAGCATGTATATAATGATCACGTAAATACAGATATGTCATATAGTCAATTTAGAGATTTGTGTTCAATCTGCTGGAATGATGATAAGTATGGTTTTGTTGTTATCGGCAAAGATAGGACACTTGATACTGGTCTATATAGAAACGGCTTCGATCACTTTCTTATAAATATAGCTACCTTGAAATAAAATAGGTTAGTATGATTTCAATCGTTCATCAGTCAGCATGGCACATTTTCAGAAAGAGCAAAACGTTCTCAATGAAATTATAAAATCGAGAGAAGCAATTATGCAAAAGTACAAGGAGTTGAGGCAAACCAAAACTGATGTGGAAAAAGTTTTAGATGCAACATTTAAGCCTATTGTAAGTCCGCTTGAAAAACTTGTCGATGCTGCAAAAAAGAGAAAAGTTATTAAAATAGCATCAGAAGAGCAAAAACCAAGAAACGTTATAGAATTCAGTACAAATAACGATAGAGAAGAGGAAGAAAAGGAGCAGGAGGACGTGCGAGAGGAGTCACAAAGTGATCTCGAAGAAACTATAAGGATCGGAGCAGCGGATACATCATTTGAAACAGCTGAAAGTAAAGTGGATGATGAAATAACAGAATCGTTTACACAAGACGAGGATGAAACAGAGTCATTTAAACAAGCTTATTTACAGACTTTTAAAAAACGTACCAAGTCGCTTGATAATACATATGGAGTACGAATATTATGTAAAAGTACAAAATGTAAGTTATCCAAAAACAGCTGGTCTACTCCAATTGCTCTTTCAGAAGCAACCTGATTCGATGCATATAAGTTCGAATGATATATGAAATTATCGAAAAATCGTAGAAGTGACGAATGCTTTTAGGAAGAATTATAGTGAAACAGAACCTCTACGTAAGTCTACTAGTAAAAAATATAAAGATTATATAGCTCCCTACTTCAATAAATCACCAAAGAGAAAACCTATTGAAGGCTCAGGCCTCTTACCTACATATAAGATTGCAAGAAAAGATATGCGTATGGATTATGTATACTGGGATGATCCTAATGAATTAGTTGATTGTCTTCGTTTACTCTTGGCTGAACTGGGAGCCGGCAATCAGAGCCACACAAATGAGATTCATTCGATCATTGAAGAACTCAAAGAAACAGGTTACATACATTAAGATGTCTTCGAAGAGAGTTCACTTTGATGCTAAACCAGTTATTCATGTGATCCATGTGTGGCCCTATGCCAGTCGAGCTGCACGTCACGGAGAATGGAAGCAGATAGCACGCGATCGGAGCGTTTTCGGATGCGAATTCAAAGACTATCTGAAATTATTACGCCTGTGCTCGTACATAAATATAATACATATTTGAGTATAAATTGATTGAACTCGATGGTATTGCAGTCAGTTGCAACATGAGTGTCGATGTATTCGGACGTAATCTCGAGCGTGCTGAAGGTAGTTGTGGTCCTCCGGGTGTTGGCTTCAAAGTAACTTCTGACGGACAATACGCCATTGACAGCAAGAGGTTATGTAACATTGCTGAGCCTACCCAACCGGGTGATGATGTTAATTTGGACACTCTACAACGTATGATTAAAATAGAAATAAGGAGCTTGTATGAAGTAACTGCGAAATTACGCGGAGACTTCGATAATTTAGGCGTTATTGTTGAGGCTCAAAAAAATGAAATTGACACGAAAGTCTTAAAATTACAGTCATCAATTCAGAGTATAGAAGATGTGAAAGCAGATAGTCAAGAAGCTTATATGCGCAATTATTTATTATCAAACAAACATACGTAGATCTTATAAATAGCTCTTCAATTATAAATTTATCGCAGTATCGTTCAACCACTCGTTGTGAATGGATAAATCAAATAGTACTGCCAACAGTAATATACCATATACAAAATTTTCTGGCAACAGTCAAAATGATAAACAAAAGAGCGAATCACAGTGGAAAAATTTTATGAATAAATTTTCTTCGAATACTTTTTCCTTGCCTGAACGACAAAATTACAAGAGATTTCAATAATTCAGGATGAAGGACATGCAGCAGCAAGTGGTTAAGGAGCTTCATACACCTGCACGTCGAAATTACCGACGACGCAAGTTTATTGTACGTGGCTTGGATGAGACATGGCAAGCTGATCTAGTGGAGATGCAGCCTTATGCTCGAGAAAACAATGGCTATAGATATATGCTCGCTGTTATCGATGTATTCTCCAAGTATGCATGGGTTGTTCCTGTAAAGCAAAAGGCTGGCAGCGATGTCGCAGCAGCAATGGAGTCTATCTTGCAGCAGGGACGCAAACCAACAAATTTACAGACCCATCGAGGCAAAGAATTTTACAATGCTAAATTTCAAAGTCTAATGCAACGATATGGAATTAATCTCCATTCGACATACAGTCATCTCAAAGCATCTATTTGTGAGCATTTCAATCGCACCCTCAAGCAGAAGATGTGGATGCAATTCGGCTTGCGTGGAAAATATAAGTGGCTTGATATCTTGCCCAATTTGCTAAAGGAGTACAATAACAGCAAACATCGCACAACCGGAATGAAACCAAAAGATATAACATTAATCAATGAAGCAGAAATACTTGCGAGGTTTAATCGACAGTCAAAAATAGTTACAAAACCAAAGTTTAAAATTGGAGAAAAAGTAAGAGTGAGCAAGATAAAGTAAGTATTTGAGAAGGGCTATACACCTAATTGGTCAACAGAAATTTTTACAATCAGTGAAGTTGTGGCTACTAATCCGGTTACTTACAAGCTAAAAGACTATCGCGATCAATCCATTTCTGGCGGTTTCTATGAACAAGAGCTGCTCAAGACTAATTATCCAGACGTCTACCTCGTGGAGAAGGTGCTTAAGAAGCGAGGAAATCAGATTTATGTTAAATAATTAGGATTTGACAATTCACACAATAGTTGGATAAGCAAATCAGATGTGTAAAGATTAAATAAATAGATAAATGCCAAAAAATGATAGTTTTTCTTTATTTATTGCCAAATATTTTATTATTATATATATATATATATATATATATATATATATATATATATAGGTATATGTGTTGGTACTTTTGGGGTATATATACACCATAGATTGCTACTTTTGGGGACTTTTGTTCTTTTTGGGGACCGGCTTCAAAAATACGATGCATCTATCACTACTTTTGAGGTCCATAAGGCTTCGTCTGCAATACATCTTAGGTACTTTTCCGGGTTTTTGTTCCGGAATTTCGGTACTAAAAGCGGGCGCCGCAGGCGTCGTGGTGTTAGGCAACACCCTGACGGATTTGATTATTTCAGAGAATGGTGGAGCGCAGCGCCGCCCTTACCTTCATTTTGGGATCTGGAGAAACAAACTCTAGGTCCCCAAAAGTACCGGTTCACCCACTTATATATATATATATATATATATATATATATATATATATATATATATATATATATATATATATATATATATATATATATATATATATATATATATATATATATAATATATATATATATATATATATATATATATATATATATATATATATATATATATATATATATATATATATATATATATATATATATATATATATATATATATATATATATATATATATATATATATATATATATATATATATATATATATACACACATTTGTTTTAACAGATTTATGGAGCCCTTTTATACACGTGAGCATATTTATGGAGCCCATTTTCTTTTATGGAGCCCGGGTCCCATAAAATATTTTTCTCGGGCGTTTATGGAGCCCCATCTAGAGTCTATAAGCCTAGGATCCATTATTTCTTTAGTCACTTGCCATAGGGATCTCTGGGCTGTAGGTACTAATATACAGGGATGGGCTCCATAAACGGATGGGGGGGATATATATATATATATATATATATATATATATATATATATATATATATATATATATATATATATATATATATATATATATAATACATTTCTCGAAAGGGATTTATAAAGCCCGCTTTTTATATATAGGGGTTTATCGAGCCCGATTTTGATTATGCAGTCCGAGCTTCATAACATTTCTAAATATAGCGGTTTATGCGGCCCGACCTAGAATCTATAACCCCAGGGTCCATTATTTCTTTAGTCACTTGCCATAGGGAACTCTGGGCTGTAGGTACTAATATACAGGCTTGGGCTACATAAACCCCGATGAGTGTGTGTGTGTGTGCGCGTGCGCGTGCTTGCGTGCGTGCGTGCGTGCGTGCGTGCGTGTGCTGTGTGTGTGTGTGTGTATATGTGTGTGTGTGTGTGTGCGCGTGCGCGTGCTTGCGTGCGTGCGTGCGTGCGTGCGTGCGTGCGTGCGTGCGTACGTGGGTGTGCTGTGTGCTGTGTGTGTGTATGTGTGTGTGTTTGTGTGTGTATGCGTGTGTGTGTGTGTGTGTGTGTGTGTGTGTGTGTGTGTGTGTGTGTGTGTGTGTGTGTGTGTGTGTGTGTGTGTGTGTGTGTGTGTGTGTGTGTGTGTGTGTGTGTGTGTGTGTGTGTGTGTGTGTGTGTGTGTGTGTGTGTGTGTGTGTGTGTGTGTGTGTGTGTGTGTGTGTGTGTGTTCTTTGATAGAAGAGCCACCCCCTGAGTCCAAAACTGTATGGCAATTAAAAAATCGTAATTAGGCTTAAAAGTTTATTAGTACTAATATTTTTTTTTGCCGTGTGGCTTTTTTAGAATTACAATATTGCGGCTCCAAAATGGCAGCTCAAACTTGTAGTGTACGTGAAATTATCCCGGAATTTGGAAATTTTCCCGGAATTTAAAAATGTTTTCAACTGAAATAAGTATATTTCTTATGTATTTTGATGCGCTGAATCCAAATCTAAAATTGGTTTAACTCAAGCGCCCTTAAAATTTTGACTAAATCGCAAAAACTGCTCAAAAACGTGAAAAATCGTGAAAATCACAATATTAAGCATGAAAAAAATTTAGAAAAAATTTATTTGATAAAATAAACATGTTTCTTATGTATTTCGACGTGCTGAATCCAAATTTGAAGTCTGTTTACTTCGACACTCTCACAATTTTGGGTACATTGCAAAAAACAGCTCGAAAATTAAAAAAAATTTTTTAATGCTTAATACTGTTATTTTCGCGATTTTTCACGATTTTGAGCTGTTTTTTTTTGCAATTTACTCAAAATTTTTAGGGTATTTGAGCCACACCAAATTTAGATTCGGATACGACGCATCAAAATACGTAAGAAACACGTTCCTATTAGGTAAAAAAAATTTTTCTACATTTTTTTCATGCTTAATATTGTGATTTTCATGATTTTTTACGTTTTTGAGCAGTTTTGCGATTTACTCAAAATTTTAAGGGTGCTTGAGCTAAACCAACTTTAGATTTGGATTCAGCGCATCAAAATACATAATAAACATGTTTATTTTAGGTCAAACAAATTTTTTCTAAATTATTTTCATACTTAATATTGTGATTTTCACGATTTTTCACGTTTTTAGCAGTTTTTGCGATTTAGTCAAAATTTTAAGGGCGCTTGAGTTAAACCAACTTTAGATTCGGATTCAGCGCATCAAAATACATAAGAAATATACTTATTTCAGTTGAAAACATTTTTAAATTCCGGGAAAATTTTCAAATTGCGGGATAATTTCACGTACACTACAAGTTTGAGCCGCCATTTTGGAGCCGCAATATTGCAATTCTAAAAAAGCCACACGGCAAAAAAAAATATATAGTACTAATAAACTTTTAAGCCTAATTACGATTTTTTAATTGCCATACAGTTTTGGACTCAGGGGGTGGCTCTTCTATCATATATATATATATATATATATATATATATATATATATATATATATATATATATATATATATAGAGAGAGAGAGAGAGAGAGAGAGAGAGAGCGTACGCGTTGATAAGTTTTGTGCAAAAGAGAGAAACACGATCAGCGCGTAAATATCGATGACTATTCCAAGAAAGTCAGGGATAGACTTGCAAGCAACTCGTTTCATCGTGTTAGTCATACGTGTGCGTGTGTGTGAACAAAAATGAAACTCGACTATTATTATTTTTTCAAGGAAACAAGGAGGATTGGATAATTTACTGGAAGAGTGTGAGGTCGATAAATGATAAAAGTTGTTTTGGTAAAAAATTTTTATCGATCGAGCAGATTATTATGAAGAAAAAACTTACATAGTAAAAATACAAGTATGAATACGCAAAACTTACAAACTATGATTACATAAATTTTAAAGTAGCGCACACGCACGTACGCACGCATGCACGCATGCACGCACGCACGCACGCACGCACGCACGCACGCACGCACACACACACACACACACACACACACACACACACCCGTGTCGAGTTGCTAGTCTCGCATCAGGCGCCTCCCCAGGTGGCGGATAGGGGAAAGCTCGTCAGATATGAAGGGCACCGGGGAAATAAAATACCCGGGGTGGACCAAAACTGGCTAGGGGAAGGCACCCCAAATAACAAACTAACCATGGACGTAGTGAATGAGAGGTACGCATTACCCCAAGTAGGTGCCCTCAATGGAGGGGTTAATCCCACCACCGATTCCGATCGGGTGAAAGCCCCGGTGGTCGGTGCAGGCTCCACGGATTTTGGGGAGAGCCACATACACTATACCAGGAATAAGATGGAAGAAGAAGACGAAGTAAGCCAGGATAGCGCAGATGCAGCTGCCTTCCGAACCCTACAAACAAAGGTAGAGGCTCTGGTGGACTTTATTCTAGAAAAAAGAACATTCACAATGAGCTCAAGTCAATGGCGAAGACTACCCAAAGAGCCTTAAAAGAATTCGTCAAAAGTTGAAAAAGTCATGAGTCTGGACAAGCTACCAGACCTACCAAGGATGGAACAAGCCAAACATCACCGCTCTTTCGGAAAGGGAAGGCGTCGGTAGTACACACCGAACGTAACCGCCCCTCATCGCCACCAGAGCCAAACGAAAAGAAGGCAAAGATACGTGCTTCCTCACAAATACCTGCAAAGAAACCGGAAGCTCAGATAGGACAGACCGACTGGGCAACCGTCGTAAGTAAAGGAACACGCAGAAGATATGAGAGACTCAAGACTGACGGCAAGGAGAAAGTAGTGCAGGCACATACCACGGTTAGGCGGAGGCCAGCTCGATCTGATGCCTTCAAAATAAGAAGGTGCGGTGAGATCACCTACGCCGACATCCTAGGAACTCTCAAAGGGGCACCTGAGTTGAAGGCACTGCAAGAAAGGGTCACGCGCATCAGGTGCACCAAGGTAGGAGAGTTGCTTTTGGAGCTAGACAAACCAAACATCGTGTCGCATGAACTGCAGACATTGGTCTCGTCTACCCTTGCAGGGTCAGCGACAGTACAAACGTTGTCCCATAAGGAGACAATCGAAATAAAAAATTTGGACGAGACAACAACAGCAGAAGTGGTAACACAGGCGATCACTTCAATTATCGGCCCCGAAATGATGACCGCTGGGGATGTTAGACTCCGGGCGTCTTACAGTGGCACTCAAGCAGCCAGCGTTATGCTACCTGTAGCAATGACAGAAAAGCTGCTGGAAACTAGAAAACTCAGAATAGGATGGGTCAATTGCCGGGTCCGGTTACGTGAAACAGAGACGCGTTGCTTCAAGTGCCATGAAATCGGACACCTGGCACGGAATTGTAAGAGTGTAATTGACCGGTCGTCCCTGTGCTTCAAGTGTAAAACCAAGGGTCACAAGGCAGTGAACTGCCCGACCAACAACGAGCAGGTAACGATGGAGGTCGTAACAACAAACAACGATGGCTAAAGTGCTTCAAATCAACATGAACCACTGTGCAGTAGCCCATGACTTGCTGCTCCAATTGATCCGAGAGGAGAAGGCGGACATAGTAATCATCAGTGAGCAGTACAGGGACAAAAATGAACCAAACTGGGTAAGGGATCGTGCCAGCACGGCGGCCATCTGGGTATGCGGAGAACTTCACATATCCAAAAAAATGGACGTCCTTCAGCCCAAATTCACCTGGGTTGAAGTATCCGGTATAAGATTATACAGCTGCTACCTACCACCCAGCGACTCAATAGAAGAGTTCGAAAGATCCCTAGATGCTATCGTCACTAGCGTTAGAACCTCCACGCTGCCAGTCGTAATCGGGGGGGACTTTAACGCTTGGGCAATTGAGTGGGGAAGCAAGAAAACGAACAACCGCGGCCACGCACTGCTTGAGACCTTCGCGATACTAGAGCTAGAGATTGCTAACATAGGGACAAAGCCGACCTACACTAAAGGACGAAAGTCTTCCATAGTAGATCTGACCTTTGTCGACCCCAGATTAAGTCGGGAAGGCTCATACTGGCAAGTCAGTGATCGGTACACTGGCAGCGATCACCGAGCTCTCACATACCAGCTCCACCCGACAGGCAAAAGAGCGAATATTACCCGGATGCCGAAGAGAGAGAAATGGGCACCAGCTACTTTCGACAGGGAAGCTTTTCTCTGCTTTTTGGAAGGAGCATCTGTCGAAGAAACAGCTGAGGTTAGGGCTCAAAGCCTCTCGGAGACCATCACAGCGGCATGCGATGCCTCGATGTCCACAAGGACGAACCACCGGGGACGCTTACCAGTCTACTGGTGGAACAAAGAGATTGCGGTAATACGTAAAGAGTGTCTTCGTGCTAGGAGGCTGCACCAAAGAGCAGTCCGTGGACCGCTGTATGATCAATTAACAACTAGATATGAGCAAAAGAGGAAAGAGCTGAAAATTGCCATCAAGACAGCCAAAAGAAAGTGTTGGCAGGACTTCTGCGAGGAAGTGGACAGTGACCCATGGGGACGGCCGTACAAAACGGTCATAAATAAAATCAATCCCAGAGGCACCAATGCTCCCTCCTGTCCAACCTTTCTTGATAGAGTAGTCCAAAATTTATTCCCACAACACCAGGAACGGCAACATCGCACTGGTCTAACGGAAAGAATTGGTACAGCCGAGCCAACAGCAGTCACCGAATCAGAAGTGAAGATAGCGGCCAAAAAGATTGCCATAAGAAAGGCCCCAGGACTGGACGGCGTTCCTGGTTTAGCTATAAAGACTGCAGCTCTAGAAGTTCCTTGCATATTCAAGGACACTTTCAATGCATGCCTAAGTGAAGAAATATTCCCGACACAGAGGAAGATACAGAGGTTGGTACTCCTTCCTAAGGGAAATAAACCCCCGGATGAACCATCCGCGTATCGACCACTCTGCATGTTGGATATAGTCGGAAAATTGTTTGAACGTATCATATCCGTCAGACTGGAGGCAGCTATACAAAAGATCGGCGGCTTGTCTGATAACCAATTCGGCTTTAGAAAGGGTCGATCAACGATCGATGCTATCGATAGGGTGGTGTCAGTAGCTGAGAACGCCGTTAGTGGTAGCCGGTGCACAAAACGCATGTGTGCTATAATTGGTTTAGATGTACGGAACGCGTTTAACACGGCCAGGTGGGATAAAATCATGCACGCATTGGAAGACCTAAGCGTGCCACCGAACCTTCGAAGAGTAATCTCGAGTTACCTAACTGACCGCACGCTTCTCTATGATACCGACGACGGTATGCATTCTTATAAGATCACAGGAGGCGTGCCACAGGGCTCTGTACTAGGATCCCCAATCTGGAACATCATGTACGACGGATTGCTTAGGCAACTGCTCCCACATGGGGTGTCGATAGTAGCTTACGCAGATGATATTGCTCTCATTATCGTTGGGAAAACCATCGAAGATGTGCAATACCTCGGAGATACAGCAATCGAGGTAGTAGGAGATTGGCTGAGCGACCATGGACTCAGTCTTGCTGCCGAAAAGACCGAGGCAGTGCTCATTGCCAGAACAAAAAAGAGAGTCTACGCCACTTTCACGGTCAACGACGAGAAGATCAAGACAGGGGACACCATGAAGTACCTAGGAGTTACAATAGATGCGCGGATGTCGTTCAAAAACCACCTTAGGAACGCAGGATTAAAGGCATCAAAAGTGGCTCGAGCACTCGCAAGCATCATGCCAAACATAGGAGGGCCGAAGCAGCCACGACGGTTGCTTCTTTCATCGGTGGTTTATTCCGTGATTCTATACAGAGCCCCCATCTGGGCTAATGCTATACGTAGTAACCCAAGCTATGGTGCAGCTTGCCGAAGGGCCTGCAGGACAATCGTGCTAAGAGTGGCCTGCGCCTACCGTACCGTGTCAGACATCGCTCTCTCGGTAGTCACCGGACTGCCACCCTTGGACCTAATGGCATGTGAGAGAGCTGAGATGTATCGTGGAGGAGTGATAAGAGAAGAGGGCGAACTTGATCAGGGACCACGTCAAAACCGACGGTCCAGGAAGACTGTGGAAGAGTGGCAGCGCCGATGGGATATAGCAGATAAAGGTCGGTGGACCCATCGCATTATTCCATGTGTCGTGGAGTGGACGGAGAGGAGACACGGACTCGTGACCTTTCATCTCACCCAGGTACTAACTGGGCATGGCTGCTTTCGCAGCTACCTGAAGAGAATTGGAGTGTACGAAAGCGCGGAGTGCCCAACATGTCCTGAAAGTGATGAGGACGTTGGACACGCTTTGTTCGTATGCCCCAGGTTTCGGGAAGAGAGAGAAAGGTTTCAGGCCTTATGAGAAGGCCCCCTAACTCCCGAGGGCATCGGAAGATGCTTACTCTCTTCACAGAGAGGATGGGATGTGATTGGTCTCGTCACCGAGGTGGTGGACAGATTGAACTCCATAAGGCGAGAAGAAGAAAGAAGAGAAAACCGTCTCACAGAGGACCAGGCGGGGTAGAGGGCCGTAGAGGCTGCGACTGCCCTCCGCGAAGTAATGCCTAACGGCGGTTTCCGCGGTGGGAATTACAGTCGGGGGAGGCCCTGCTATAGAACAACAGCAGGGGGTTTTAGTAGGTATTGCCAGAAATGGTCGAGTCCTACATAACATCTCGTATGCGTAAATGCATTTTTCCTAACCTCCTCCTAAAAAAAAAAAAAAAAAAAAAACACACACACACACACGCGTACATTTACATGCGTTCACAGACGCCGCATTTCACTGCCGTCACACGCAGCATGCGTGCAGGTGCGCGCGGGCACACACACAGACACACACACACACACACATATGAGGCGTTTCACGTCAGCTCTCCAGGCGCGGCGCGTGAGCGCGAAATCATGCTGTTTTCAGCTTGTGTTTGAAGGGCTAAGATGTATCTAAAAAGAATAATCCCCAAGTGATTTCGATGTATTTTTTCCTCAGCTTCCCGATGGTGCTATTAGTTTCTCAAAATTTTTCAATTCTAACCTCATAAAAACATAAAACGTGTTATATCTCAAAAACTATATTTTTAATATTTTTTTGACCTGCTAGATCGAAAGAGGAGCAAATTTTACATGGATATAGCCTTTTTCTACATAGGGGTTTTTTGATTTTTTCGAGATATTATTCAAGAAATACTTAGAATTGAAAAATTTTGAGAAACTAATAGCACCATCGGAAAGCTGAGGAAAAATACACCGAAATCACTTGGGGATTACTTTTTTTTAGATACATCTTAGCCCTTCAAACACAAGCTGAAAACAGCATGATTTCGCGCTCGCGCGCCACGCCTGGAGAGCTGACGTGAAACGGCTCATATACATACAATCAATCTTCATCTATTTTATAATGCCCCCACGGCAGAGTATCTGTTTCATTTGGTATGAGATATCTCTTATTGTCATGCGGACTTAGAGCTAATTTTGTTTGTTTCACAGTACGCACTACATGAGCTTTAGACTGTATGATACACGCTGTCTGTACTGTGTAGTTGAATATAGTAAACACTGAAGATAGTAGTCGAAATTGATGGTTTTGCTGACAACTCCATTTTTCACACCTTTAGCTTTTTTCATGTGGTCTTGGCCATTGACGCGTATGCTATACATTTTACTACGTAGTCCAACGAATTCTGTCATAATGCAACCATTGCACTCATCCTTTATTAATCCTACAACCTTCTTATTGGCTTGTGGAATTCCAAATACATTATTAGATGAATAGTCCAAAGTATCAAAATTTGCAATATCGCTCTTAATCACTTCATAAATATCATCATTTCTTATTTCATATATTAAGCTGTCAGTGTCAGTATATAGCAGTTTACAACGATCCTCAAATTTCGTTTTCATATATTTGTAGTGAAAATCGTATACTAAAGTCTTTGATAAATCAAGTACACACAGTCCTACGTAGATGGGCTTGTTAATATACACTTCAGTTTTTGCTAATTCTACAATAACAAGATTTTCATCGATGATAGTACTGCTATGAAATTCTGGCTGTGCAATACGAGCTTCTGCTCCATATCGACCTTCCCATTTAGTTAGTAATTTAAAATTAACTCTTTTTCGCACATTTTCCATCGTCTTTCCAAAATTAATTAATTAATTAATTAATTATTCATTAATTTGTAGAGATTTTTTTCAAAATCATTTTTAGCTGCTTGTCGCATTTTACTGTTTAGATCAATGTATTCTTTGAGCCAAGGTCTTTGATTAAATTTCAGTATTCTATGAATTTTTTTGAGTTTTAATTCATTTTCTAGAGCTTGCTTCAAATTGCGATAGTGTAGAATGTATCGTGATTTCTGCTCAACAGTCGTGAGAAGTTTAGCTTGTGAGAAGCCTGGTGGTTTCTTGTGTTCTGGTCAAAATGGTAGATCTTTATGTTTATCGTGTAAATGTTCTGGATATTCCAAGTCCACTTCAAGTATGTAGCCAACTGGGGCATTATCCGGAATATTGAAATTTATTCATTCTACATCATCAATCCATTCAAAACCACCATAGGGTAGATATTGTTGCATAGCCCAGCCATAGAGATTATTTACATCAAAGTACATGAGGTATTTGGACTCTTTATCTACTTCATAATCATTGCCCATGTATTTGTTATTGGCTCGAGCATAACGGTTGGAACACTGACTCACTCTACCTCGAATACCGCGTTCAATGAACATAACTTGATCAATATCTGTAAGTAATTCTAACTGTATTTTCGTATACTTGAGCATAGCATCCCAAGTTAAGCCTGGAGTTGTGTAAGAATGTGCTGGATCTAAGCCGTAAGCTTTCAGACAGTTGTCGCGGAAATTTGCAAATACTTCGACCAAAAGTAGAAAATCTGTTTTTAAGTATAAATCTGAATATTGGCCCAAATTCGACATATTGAATGCTGTCCAAATATTTTTCGCATGCTCATAATCTTTATCTGATATTGGATTGTCATTTAATTTACTGTAGAATTCATCTTTTGATGGCAGCTCGGAAACATCTAGTTTTTCTTTTGAGTCCACATAATCACAAGGGAATACTCCTTCCCGCTTAAGTAATTTAAATTTCTCTTTAGTAAATGGTGCATATTCTGCATTTTGAGAGAAATCTTGCCACAGAAGATTAAGTTCTTCGAGATATGATGACAATTTGTCTAAGGATGCTGCCATGAATCGGTAAGAATCTATGAATTTAAAGTTAATATCATTTCCCTCAATGCGCTTGGTGAATGAGATGAATCGTTCCTTATTCACTGGTAAAAGATCAACTCGTCCAGGAATGCTATTGGCAATATCCTTTATAAGAAAATGTGAGTCATAACCAGTTAAATTATGAAATACCACTGGAATACTGTGTGAATCTTTATACTGTAAATTGCAATCTTCGTGAGCAGCACCTCGATACCTAAAACATAAGAAGAAAAAAAAAAAGAACATAAGAAAAATGTAAAATTTTCGCTTGAAGCATATTTAATTTTCTTTTAACCATACCTTCCAGTCAGATGACTGATCTCGTACACGCTTCTCTGCTAAAGGTTTCTCGCAAATGTGGCATAATGATGTATTTTGAAATTCTTGTTCTTGTTTTAAATTTAATGTTTCCATTGGTACTATGAACTTGAAGATAGTCTCAAAATATTCTGCTAGACTTTGCAGCTGCTCTGCAAACCATTTAGCAGGATCTTTTCCTCTGTAGCTACTGTACTGAGATAGAGAGTCATCATAACTACACTTTAAATAATATCCAATACTAAATACTTCATGTTCTTGATAAGCATTTCCAATTTCCACAGCTTTTAGAAGGCACTCAAAATCTGCGTATATGACGAATGGCACTTTTTCTTTATGATTAAAATTTTTAAACTGTAAAATTTTGTCTCTTGGTGTAGGCAAAGTTACTTTGTACTTGTTGAGTTGCATACAATCTTGTTCATGCAAGTTCAATTTATAACCATTTCTGAAATAATGTAGACACCGATCACAAAAATATTTTCGCCCATCACGTTTTGAAGTTGTGTACATACTAAACGCGACAAATCTTTGATCCAAACATAGTGGAATATAGATAAATCATTTTCAAAGTTTTCCCCCTGTTTACTTTCCTCATCATCATCATCTACGTAATAGTTTTGTAGAAGAAGAAGATTGATATAGGTTTCCTTCTTACATGATGTTATGTGAAGCGGCACAATTTTAAAATTTCCACCAGACTTTTTTAAAATATAAACGTTAACCGAGATTCTATTTTGTTTTTCAAAGTTTGGAATCTGTTTGGGGCTCACGGGAAATTGTATTCCATTCAAATTCAGTTCATTCTCATAGGCGTTATATGATGATACTCGGTCAGAGTTATGCGTAGGGTGCAAAGCTGACAGTATTGCCCACTTGAAACATGCATCGTCGAAATTCCGCACATTGATACATGCATGCTTCTTCTGTATTTGCTGGGGCAGACTGATGTATGAGCCTCCTCGCATTGGATTATATTTATTGATGTGTACAGATAAATTAAGAATCTGTCGCAGTGTCCAGCCGGAATCTTTCTCCTGAAATTCTTCCATATCTTTTTCAACACGCTGTTGAACATTCTCAGTAAACCATTGTTTTAAATCCGTTGTTCGTAAAATCGGCTCCGCCTTTGTATTAAAATACTTGATTTCTACTATCTCGTTGTCAGCTTTAATTATAATGTATTCAGCTGACAAGATAGTATACACTTTGACAGCCTCTTCTTTTTTCAAAACATTTTTCATTTGAGATTGAAATAATGCTTGAGCATCTTTCATAAATCTAGTTATATCTAAATTTTTTAAGTTGGTAATCGCTCCAGATTTAATACGATCATTGAAAGCAGACTCCACATTTTGCCATTTTACTCTGTCACTTCTTGTTTCACGCAAACCCTCAGCACTCTTTAATAAACGCTTGAATTTACCTTGAATGCCTTTAAGTAATCCAATTGTGGATATAAAACTTTGTTTTCCTGCAACAGTGTTTCCATTTTTAAGCGAAAGCCTCCTCAAGTTTCTTAGATTCTGGCTTCCTAGTTTAATCCACTTCGTAATTTCTTCAGGATTTACTTTTTTATAAAAGCCCATATGCTTCTAGCATAATATTTACAAGTTTTTTACAGTCAAACGCTGACATAGTGATCACTTTAAATTTCGCTGCACAATGAAAGAATTCCAGCTCCCTTGTTGTATTTATAAGGCGCGTATGACTAATTATGAATAGAATAACAAATTCTAAGAATTTATTGTAATCTTATGTCTTTTCGAGGTAGCAAGTTTAACGAGAATAAACTAATAAAAATGCTGTGTGTATATTCTGTTATTTGGCTGTGGCAAGACACAACTGTTCTGCTCTCGTCTCCGAGGAACACTGAAATGCTCTCCGTCTTGCCTCCTTCTATGGACCTATTATTTCGATGGTTTCCTGCATCGGCGCCCTTACTCTTATCGTTTTTATATGCAGTTAATCAAACAATATTTCGATTTACCGTGGAAAATTCCATGAAATACTATTAAGTTTTGGGAGCCGTTGACAGGAAACGGTTGAAATTTGATACCTTTTCGGTATGCCCTACGTCTCACTGTAAGATAAGAAACACTGATCGGCGATCGCACGCACGCCCGACAAACCGCTCGTCAGAGTGCGTGTTGAATGTTTTACAAGGGGTCGTAAAATTGAGCGATACCGACAAGAGGCGTTTGCGCAGACATAGATTCGAGTTTGAGTCAGCGTCCACCCTGTGAGATTCAAAATACACATCTTATTAAAAAGGGTGGGCATCAAAAATAATAGCGGCACTATACACGTACTCCAGATGTGTAAAGGAACGACGATTCGTCAAACGTGCACGCGCACATACGTGCATGGGTCAACGTCGTAAAAATACGACCCTATTGACGCATGAAACACTCGAGATAAAAACTATACATCCTGTTGTGTCGGGCCAACCGGGTTTACAGCTCAGTATGTTATAGCCGAAATATACTTACTGAGTTAGAGTCACATCATACATGCAGGCCACCTCGAAAACTCTCTCGCCCTCGCTCTCGCTCTCTCTCGCTCTCTTTCTCTCTCTCTCTCTCTCTCTCTCTTTCTCTCTCTCTCTCTCTCTCTCTCGCCCTCGTTCTCTCTCGCTCTCTCTTGCTCTCTCGCCCTCGTTCTCTCTCGCTCTCTCTCACTCGCGGTAAATATCTTACCAGCGACGATAGACTAATGCTCACAAAATACTCATACCAGAAGGCACGTTTCAACCTGCACAGCATGCGATGACGTCGCCCGTGTCGAGGTTGCTGGCAAGAGTGAAATACTTTTCGTCTTGCGTCCTTTGTATGGGTCACTTCAATAAGTATTATATCTAAGGTTTCCATCGACGCCGTCACTCTTATCGTTTGTATATGCAGTTAACCAAAACAGTATTTCGATTTACCGGGTAAAATTCTATGAAATACTATTAAGTTTTGTGAGTCATTGTCAGGAAACGATTGCAAGGAGAACGCAATTGAAATACTCTGGAGTTCTTAGAATTAATAGCGATAAGGCAACTACGAATATCGGAACAACGAAGAGATGCGATAGCATGCTATAACCGAAATACACCTATTGAGTTAGTTACATCAAAATGCAGGCCATCTCGAAAAAATAAACGCGCGGTAAATATCTTGCCAGCGACGATAAACTAATGCCCGCGAAAGTCAGCTCATCAACGCGGTAAATATACTTACACGCAGTGTATGCTAATGACCGCGGAAATCAGCTAGCCACCGCGGTAATTTGCTCATCTCGGCGCGAATCAGTTCATCCCCGCGGTCGTCCAGCTTGTCACCGCGGTAAGATGCTAGTCCCCGCGCGCGCGCCGCCGCCGCCGCCGCCGCCGCCGCCGCCGTCGGGAGTCGCTCGTAAATAAACACTTGACCTTCATGCAAAAATGTGACAATAAAATACGAATAAATTTTATTCGATGACGTTATTACAAATAGAAGGGGTGAAGCTACTCGAAAGTGGGCGGAGCCTCACCTCCCCGTCTCAACCTATCAGAACGCTACACAGGTCGGCCGGTGGCCGAGTGGTGGGGGGAGGCAGAACTGTCCTAGTTATACTACTGGGCAACTCTCACCCGACGTGGTGATCGAATGTATGCTTTCAGGAAAAGACCGATGGGAAGCGATAAGTACCTTCATCGAAGGGATACTGCGCGTGAAAAACCGAGACGGATGTGCAATAGATTAGATAGGGCATCGTAAAAAGAAAGAACGTAAGAAGAACGGATGACGCTCCTGGGGGCGGTATGACCTGAAGTAATGCGAAAGCGGTTCCGGGTCGAGGCTGCCATAGGGATACGTTTTGGGTGTTTAGGGGGTAGAAATCGCTCACACCACGGAGTCGGCTACTCCGTGATGGTCTTAGTGGGCCTCCCTTCTTGCCCCACCTCAAAAGCAAGGATCTTGGTAAATGAATGAATCACATCTAAAGAATTAATTAACGAATTTGATTATAATTTTTCACTTAATATTAAATAAATTAAACCAATATTTATAAATAAAATTCAATTTATTATTGAACCAAATGTAATTGATATAAATATTAAAATTAATATTGAATTATTTATAATTAAATCATCTTTAATAAAATAAATTGAATAAAAATTAAATTTATTATTTATGAAATAATATATTAAACGAATTCTATAAGAAACTGTTATATAACTGTTATAACCTGTAGAAAATATTAAAAATAAATATAATATAAAATTAAATTTATTTATAAATATAAATTCTAAAATTTGATCCTTTGAATAAAATCCAGATATAAACGGTATCCCACATAACCTAAAATTAGAAATTATTAATATCATAGAAGTTAAAGGTATAAATTCATTTAAGTTTCCAAAAAATCGAATATCCTGAACATTAATTTTATAATGAATAATTACCCCTGAATATATTAAATGAAAATAAGTAAGCTCAAAATTCTTTATTCCATAAATTATTATTATTATCAATCCTAATTGAGACAATGTTGAATAAGCAATAATTTTCTTTAAATCATATTCATAATTTGCTGAAAACTCAGATATTAATATAGTTAAAAGTCCAGTAATTAAAATATAAAATAATAAAATTTAAAACATACTTTAATTTAAACTTTATAAACATACACATACATACACAGACACACACGCACGCACGCAGGTACGCACGCACGCACGCACGCACGCACCCACCCGCCCACCCACACACACACACACACGCACACACTCACACACATACACATACACACACACACACCACACACACACATATATTTCTATATATATGTATACAGAAATATATAGACAAATATAAATAGACATTAAATGTCTGCTCATATATATAATACATCCCGTTAACTATGTTTATGGAGCCCTTTTTTAAAGATAGATAGCTTTATGGAGCCCGAATCCTTTTATAGAGCCCGGGCTCCATAAACATTCTAAACATCCCGGTTTATGGAGCCCGACCTAGAGTTTCTATATCCAGAGAGGGATTATTTCTTCAGTCACTTGTATACGGGAACTCTGGGCATAGGTAATAATATCAGGGATGGACTATATATATATATATATATATATATATATATATATATATATATATATATATATATATATATTACGTTTTCGATAGTTGTTTAAAATGACTAATAGCAAATATAAAAATAAATAAACTTTAATACAAAATATAAATTTTTTTAAGAATATTAAAGATAGACACACACACACACACACACACACACACACGCACACATACACACACACATCATACACGCGCACAGGATCATACACTATACTTATTTCACATCAAATTCGATAGAGAATACTATAACGTCCTGTATATTACCATATTATAAAACCATATATAATTACATATAATTTATATATAATGATATAGGTATAACTTTTTCTAACCAGAGCCGAATAGCAATATAATAAATATGTATACATAAGATAAATTTTTTCCGTCCGGTATTCATCGAAAAATAAAATGGTTTTGCCCGAAAATATGATTTTGATATAATTGCTGCGTATATCCATTAATATACACAGATGTATCAATTCCGATCATACTGAGGGAAACGGAGTCATAATATAGGGTGTGTAATGAACCTTTTTATCCATCAAACTTATCTTTTTACTCAAATTTCGAGGCAAGCGCGAATTTTGACCGTTTTTTTGCTCGCTGGACCACTGTGCGTTGGGGGCGCGCAGTGTGCGAAAGTATAGAAATTTGGCCCGAAATCAAATAACTTCTAAACGAAAAGGACTAAAAAATTTTTCCCTGAAAAAAAAATCGCAGCATGATGTACGAAAACAATTTTCCAAAAATTAAATAATGTAAACATTTTTTAAAACATATTCTCAAAACTTACAAGTTCTCTCCTATCATCATAAAAATCGTTATACATATACATTAATAATGACTAAACATAACCCAATTCCACATGACCCAATGCCCCAGAATTTAGAATTTCATGATTACATTAGTCACGAACCTTACATCCCACAATCCTAAGTGCCCAAAATTCTATAAAGTCAAAACTCATAATAAAGTATTATCCACATAACCCCATAACCCTATAACCACATAACCTTTAATCCCAAATCACATAACCAGAAATGCCACGACCTTATACACATAACTTTAAACTTTATAATCTCAGAATCCATAACTCGTTAACCACAAGCTCCTTTAACCCCAAATCACATCACCTGAGACTTCATAACCTTAAACCATATAACTTGAAATCATATAACTTCAAACTCTATAATCTCATAAACCCATGATCCATAACCCCTCATAAACTCAAATCACATATCCCTACAGCCTTAAACCATATAACTTAAAACCTTCTAACGTCAAATTCCATAATAATTCTAAACTCTAAAACTTATAGCCATATAAACTTTAATCCACATAACCCATAAATCACATTACCCGAATTTTCATAACCGTCAACCATATAACTTCAAACACCGAATTGAATAAACCCTAACTACATAACCTTTAATACAAAGCAATATAACCTTTAACCCCCAAAACTCTATAACCTCAAAAACCATGGCAAAGTATGTTCTAAACCCATAACTACATAATCCCAAATCATATAATTCCAAACTCCATAACCTTAAACCACATTACTTTAAACCGTACAAACTCTAACTCAATAACTCAATAACCCTTAACCGGAAATCACATAATCCGAAACTCCATAACCTTAAACCACATAATTTCAAACGCTAGAAGCTCAAACTCCATCACCGCAAAACTCCATAACCTTTAACCCAAAACTATAGAACCTTCAGTACACGTAACCTCAAATAATATAATCCGAATCCCCGTAAACTTTAATAACCACTTCTCTTCAAACTCTTAAATATTCTAATCCCAAAACTCAACCCCAACCTAATAACCCAAAACTTCATATACTTAGAGAGCTTAAACTCAATAACTTTGAACCTTATAATCCTATAACACCGACTGCCCTAAACCTCAAAAACCACATCCCCATGAATCCGATAACACAACAATACCATATTTTCTAAACTCCAAGACCTTGTAACTCCAAATCCTATAACCTTTAACCTTCAAAACCAAACTTTATTATACCAAATTTCATGACTCCTCAATATTAAATTCTTTAAACCCATAATTATAAACTCCCGAATCTAATAAATATCGATAGGCCCTTAATTTCAAACTTAAAAATTTTTCAACCTATACCCACAATTCTATACCCAAAACCGTATACTTTTAAACGTACAATTCCATCACGCGTACTTATAACCCTAACCTTTAACCACATAATTTTAAACCCTAGAAACTCAAACTTCATCACCGTAAAACCCCCAGAACATTACACCCAAGACTATAGAACCTTCAACACACGTACCCTCAAATCACGTAATTCGGAACCTCATAACCTTTAATAACCACTTATTATTAAAGCTGGTGCCCTTAAACTTCCTAATCCCAAACCCAAAACTTCAAATCCTTAGAGAGCTTAAACTCAATAACTGTAATCTTATAATCCTATAACATGTGTGTAACATCCTATAACCGTGTGCCAATAACTACATAACCCCAAACCACATCCTTATGAACCGCACAATACGGTATTTTCCAAACTCCAAAACATCCCAAATCCTATAACCTTTAACCTTCCAAAATCAAACTTTATTATCCCAAACATTATATACTCAGACTTCCCAATTCACATAACCAGAAATTCCATAACCTTAAACCACATAACATAAAACCCTATAAACTCAAACTTCTTAACCTCATAACCCCAAGATCCATAACTCCAAATCACAGCACCCCATAATCTTAAACAATAAAACTTCAAATCCTATAACCGCAACTTCAATCCTATTATAAAAGGGTGATGACAAACTAGAGGCTGCCATATTGAAATTGAAGGGCGACCATATTGTTAGACGATAAGATCGATTCTTATTGCTGGACATTATCGAAGGAGAATTATGGCGCCAAATTTCAAAGTTTCAAAGTTTGTAATATAAGATTAGGATTATTTTTTTATATAAAATTGATGATATAAAATGAACATAAAATGAACGATGTAGAAAAAACTTAAAGCTGCAATTATCAAATGTGTGCTGAAAGAAAAATTTAGTAGTGTTGATAACTACAGTTATATATATATTGGACAACGATATTAGCGATGTAGACAATTTCTGATTAGAGATCTCGTGGCACTGCAGATGGCGCAAGGGACCATCCACATAACACCGTGCTATGTTTAATACTTTCCATGCCGCTAATTCGCCTTGTTAAGACCAGCGTCAGCGCCCCTCGCGGCCAAAATTCGAACTGCTTATTGAAGGATAAATACAGCTGATTAGCATGAGCGGTATACGGACCAAAGATTATTTAATTAAAAAATAAAATAAGTAGTGATCCGATGAACGTCTTAAAATTATTTATTGATTTGTCTGATATTATCAGATATATTGGCAATGGAACAAGACCTTATGTGGAAGGCGAAAGAGTGTATAAGGCTAATCATATAATATTTTGTGGGTTAGCCAAAGAAAGTAATGATTGCTCAGCAGAGATAATAGCACTGTGCCTAAAAACGTCGGGTTTACAAGAACATTTCACTTTGAGGAATTTGGAATCTGTTTTCTTCAAGTGGCTAAAATATTTCAATTCTACAGCTTCATACATTTTTGAAGCTGTCTGTTTTAGCTTATCCCGCTGTTGTTTTAAATCCGTGCAAGATGCATCTTGAATAATACATGATGGAGTTCTTAAAAGAATTAACACATTTTATAAGTAAATGCTTTAAATATTTACTCATCATTAAGAAAATAAACAAAGCAATAATTTTGAACTGACTTGTGAAGGTGAATTAAAACTGCAACAGAGTGTTTGCATTTTCCCAAAATACCAGCTTTACAAGAGCACACACAATGAATGATATTTTCATCAGCACATACATTTGAAGAGATCTTTACTCTTATTTCATGAGGAGATTCTTGTAAACTCGACCTTTTTAGACACAGTGCTATTATCTCTGCTGAGTAATCATTACTTTCTTTGGTTAACCCACAAAATATTATATGATTAGCCTTATAAACTCTTTCGCCTTCCACATAAGGCCTTGTTCCATTGCCAATATATCTGATAATATCAGACAAATCAATTAATGATTTTAAGACGTTCATCGGATCACTACTTATTTTATTTTTTAATTAAATAATCTTTGGTTCGTACACCGCTCATGCTAATCAGCTGTGTTTATCCTTCAATAAGCAGTTCGAATTTTGGCCGCGGGGGGCGCTGACGCTGGTCTTAATAAGGCGAATACCGGGTAATGGTTCGTTCGATGGTCTGTTCGTAATGACGTATAGAATCGTATGAACGTGTATTCTCCGAGGGTTTCCCAAAACAAACGAAAGGAAACGGATCATAGAGCGAACCAATATCCGGAATCAACGGCATTCGCAGCACGGAAAACATAGCATGGTGTAGTGTATTAGGGAGTAACATTTGTACAGGTTAATTACACTGTTCGTTTTTCTAAATGAATGTTTGTTCTTATGGAATAATATGAAATATGGAAATTTATTGAAGAGAATATGATAAGAATTTTCTATTAACAATCAGCAGTCAGTTAAACCTTATGTATTGAATTCATTTGTTGATTAATTATGGTGTGTACCATTCAACTATATTTCGTTTGAAGTTTATAAATGGCATACTTATTCTTTTCAAATAAAAAAAATGTGTTGTATTTCATCTTAAAGTAATTTACTTGAAAATTTACATTATTTCTTGCGACAAAATAAATTCAATGACTTTATATAACTATTTTATAGTCACTTTTCAATATTTTTTAAGGAATTTTTTAAGGAACCGGATGATGAATTTTAGTAGGAACAAAGCTTCAAATCTTAGTGTTTTAGTTAGCTATGGGAGGGTAAGACACTATATTTTTTTATAATTAAATAGAGTATGATGTGTAACGGGATGGCTAGTGGGGGAAAATTCCAACAAGCCACAGGCCAGCGATGCCCTAGAACACGGTGCCGCGGGTGTCAGACTAAAATGACTTGCCCGGGGATCTGCTCCTGGAATCCCGAAAACAACGCGAAGATCGCACACGAACTTCGCTTTCCAACTAATTGGATCGCTGAGTGAAAAGCGCGCGCTCGACGAGTAAAGCGCGCGGCCGCTATGCTCAGATATGAAAACGACCGGCGGAGTCGTTTTCCCGCGGAGGCGGCGGTATCCGGGAGAAGGACAGGTTGTAAAGAACAACGCGACGAGTAACTAGATATCACAATATATTCACAAACACTAATCTTTACAAGCACGACGCAAGTGCTGATTAGAACTAAGAGTTAGTTCGCGCACGACCGTTAATATTCAAACGCGCGAACTACACGGCGCGCGGCGAAGCTGCTAATTTCGCGCGCGGTGTTAAAGTACGGAGGGCTGACACACACCCCCACGTACACGGCACAGAAGGCTTGCACGGGGCGATTTCCGTGCGAGCCTTTACAATAAACCCGCGAGAGGAGAGTAGAAAACTTACGTTAGGAAGGAGCAGCCGGTGCACTCGACTCTCTCGCTCCCTGTCGCTCGCACAGCAGTTGTGCTCTCTTTCTCTCTCTCTCTTGCTCGCTGTATCGTGTCGGCAGGCGGGTTGGCTGCCGGCTCGTTTCTCACAGTCTCGTGCGGCTCACGCGGCTCGGGACAGCTCTCTCTCTGTCTCTCTTTCGCACGTTCACTATATTCGGCGCCTCCACTACACTCGCGGGGTCTCACAAGGTACGATAGGACGGCGCGGACAAGTAAAAACAGGAGAGACACGGAGGAGATGTTTTTCGCACGATGGCAGACACGAATATGGCTCCCTTTTCTCGCGGGAACCAGTTAGCAGCTTCGCGACGGATGACGGGCATTTTACGCGTCGCGAGACCGATTCGCTACGCGCGGCGCGCCTCGATTCGGCTGCGCAGGAGTTGCGCGCGCGCGCTCACTACCTTCGCGCGGTAGATTAGAATCGCGGCTAGACACGCGTTACACCCCCCCGCCAGACGCTGCTTAGGGGACCGAGAGCAGCTCTGCTAATCATGGCCGTCGTCGTACCTACTAATATGGTAGTAATGATTAGGAGAAGGAGGTTCGGAAAGGAACATTGCAGAATCGGAGTCACCGGTTTTTCTTTTTACTTTTTATTAAAAAAAAATATATAAAAAAAACTTCAGGGCTTCACCCCTCTTCAACTGGCCCGGGAATACGATCGGCGCCCCTTGTGACGAGCTTGGTTGGGGCAATGTTTGGACTTTTTCACCCCAAGCTCGCCACACATGAAGCACCGGGGGATCGCGTTACTGCCGAGCGCATCCCGGGCCGCTCGCTCTTCTTCGAGCGCCCTCCTAAGGCGCTCTTCTTCTTTTTGGAGACGGCGCTGGGCCTCTTCCTTGGCCCGGCGCGCCGTCTCCTCCGCCTTTTCCCTGGCTCGCCTGGCCTCTTCCATGCGCTCCTGCGCACGAGCCAGGCGAGCCTCCTCCGCCTTTTGGAAGGCGGTGCGGCGCAGCCTGGCGGCCCTGGCCTCTGCGGCGGCCGCGAGCTCTTCGCGCCGGCCTTGGGCCATTCCGACCCATTTGCCGGCTTGCCGCTCGCCGGCCTTACCGTAGCACTGGAGAAAGACCTCCAGTGCGGCCAGGGCAGCGTCCTCCGCAGCGCGCGAGGACTTGCTGAGGCACCGCGCTTCCTCGAGGGCCTTCTCCACTGGGACCCAGGCCGCACCGACTTCATCACTCGGTGCCCACTTGGGGGCCTGGGTCGGAGAACTCTCTTTCCTTTCTTCGTCGGCCCGAGCCGCGCCGGCGTTTCCTTCCGGCGCCATCTCTGAGGCTCGGACCGACGCCTCTTGTGAACGCCGTTCTTCCCGGCTTTCCTGCTGCTCCTTCGGGGGACGAGGTCGCCGAAGCGGACTGGGACCGGCCTCTGCCCAGGCCGGCTCCGAAGGTCCCTTTCTTGGCTTCGGCGCCTCTATCTCCTCGATCACGACGGTGGAGGGCTCTTCCACTGGCTGGGGTGCCAGTGTCACAGCGTCGATGCCCTCCACGACCTGCTCCAAAAGATCGATGACGGCGGGGTCAGGATTGCACTGGATTAATCCAGCGATCACCTTCTTCGCCGTCTCCGCTATTTCGGGAGTCAGGCCTTGCATGTCCTGAAACAGGTAAATCGATCCCGGGGAGGAGTGAGATTGAGGACTGGAGAATTAAGACGAACACAGGTTAGTACGTACGACACAAGTTGGACGGCACAATTATTGCTTTTTATACGCTCGGGTTCTACGAGGACTAATTAGTCCGGCATCAGCAGGTACGAGCTTCTTCTTCGAACCCTTTGGCCTCCCTGGGCCTCGCTTGGGTTCTGTTGGACCGGCCACACGCATAGGCCGGCCATCGCTCGCACGCTTTCCTGGCCTAACTAATAGCGCGGTCTTACGAGGTGGACCGCGCCTCTTAGCCGTCGCCCGAGGCTGTACATTCCCCTGGCTAACTCTGTGGCCCTCTGACGCGTTACGTTCGGCTGAAGAGTCCCTCGCTGGTAGCGCCTGGGCTACTTCTGCTGAGACGTATCTCTTGAGTTGCTGCGCATGGACGGGACGTATCGTTCGACCATCCTCACCTTGGATCTCATAGGTGTTTTCGCCTAGAATATTCACAATCGTGTAGGGCCCCGCGTACTTCGGGGCTAATTTGGCAGAAATCCCCTCAGCTGCTGAGGATAGTACCTTATTCTCTCTCCATACACGATCGCCTAGACAGAATTGTGGAGGTCGACGATGAGCGTCATAATATTTGGCTTGTCTCGCCTGCTCCGCTTGCTCGTCGGCCGCCGCCCGAACGTGCAATTCGCGGAGCTTGTCCATACGTACCACCCAATTGTTTATCGCCTCTTGGTGCCCTTGCTCTTCGGCTAACCTGTCTTCCTCCCGCCTTAGTGTCTTCGGTGGGTCGGGTTGTCGGCCGTAAATGAGCATGGCAGGACTTATCTTTGTGGAGCTGTGTTCGGCAGTATTGTACGCGAACGCCAGCTCATTCAGTTTCTCATCCCATGACCGGTGATATTCCTCTGCGTAAGACATAATCATTGTCTTCACCGTTCGATTCACACGCTCGACAGGGTTGGCTTGAGGATGATACGGAGGTGTAAACGTGTGATGCACATTTCTCTCCTTTAAGAATGCCTCTAATGGTGCATTTTTAAATTCAGTCCCATTGTCTGAGAGAAACACCTCCGGGACTCCGAATCGCAGACATACTCGCTCGTTGAGTCCCTTAATTACCGATTTACCATCTGCCCTTTTTATCGGAATTACTTCAATCCAGCGTGTGAACAAGTCCTGGAATATGAGAATGTATTCGTGGCCGTGCGTGGTTTTTGGGAGGGGCCCCATAATGTCGCTGGCCACGATTTGCCATGGACGCTCTGTAATTCGGCGTCCCATGAATCCTGTTGGAGCGCGCTGTTCGACTTTGCACTGCTGGCAAATTTGGCACTGGCTCACGTATCTGGCTACATCACGAGACATGTGTGGCCAATAATACTTCCGCTTTACTCTTTCTAGCGTTTTCTCGCGGCCCAAGTGCCCAGCAGTTGGAAAGTCATGGCATTCTCTCAGTACTTCGCGTCGCTTTTCGTGAGGGACTGCTAACTTCCATGCATCATCGTCGCCGAGAGACTCGTCTATGACTTCATCAGGTTCGTACTTGTACAGTCTCCCCCCCCGCCAGCTTGAACGTGGGGAAGTCTCGCGGCCGCTGTTGAACCTCTTTCACAATTTCGAGGTACCATTGGTCGTTTGTATCGCGTTCGAGCTCTAACGCGGCGACCGCTGGCTCCTCTTCCTCGAACATCCGCGAAAGGGCATCTGGGACATTGTTCAAAGAGCCCTTTCGGTGTTCGACTGTGAAACTGTGGTTTTGTAGTTCCAAAGCCCATCTTGCTAACCTGCCTGATGGGTTTCGGAGATGACGGAGCCACTTCAAGCTGCTATGATCCGTGATGACCTTGAAGTCATAGGCCTCTATATACGGACGGAACTTTTTGATTGCCCAGAGAATTGCTAGACACTCTCGTTCCGTCACGCTATAATTCTTCTCGGCCGCGCTCAGAGTTCGACTAGCGAACTCTAGGACTCTTTCGTTGCCGTCTATTATCTGGTATAGCACCGCTCCAAGTCCTGTATCGCTCGCATCAGTTTGCACCACAAACTGTGCGTTAGATACCGGTCTGTGGAGAATGGGTGCAGAAGCAACTAGCGCTTTTAGCTTTTGGAAGGCCTCTTCTTGTGCCGTTGACCACTCGTATTTCCGATCCTTTTTCGTTAGTTCGGTCAGTGGTTCAGCAATTGTGGCGAAGTTTGATAAAAACTTTCTATACCACGAGGCCATTCCTAGGAAGCGTCTCAGCTGACGGAGGTTTTTCGGCACCGGATATTCCATAATGGGCTTTATTTTCTCGGGGTCTGGTTTAAAACCATCCCTATTTACTATGACCCCGAGATATTGGACCTCATCGCGACAGAAGACACTCTTCTCGCGATTTATTGTGAGGCCCGCGTCCTTTATCCTATCTAGAACTCTTTTCAGAACCTCTTTATGCTCCTCGAATGTTTCTGTGACTATTATTATGTCATCGAGATACGAGTAAGCAAAAGGTTCGAGTTCGGGGCCGATGACTTTGTCAATCAGCCTCTGGAAGGACGCTCCGGCATACGAAAGACCGTAGGGCTTCTTGTAAATTGAAATAACCCTTTGCCTGGCACGATGAAGGCCGTAGTCTCTTTGGACTCCGGATTTAGTGGTATTTGGTGGTACGCACTACTTAAATCCAACGTGGATATGTATCGCGCTTTCTGCAGTTTGCTTAAGATACTCTCCATGTATGGTAACGGGTATGCGTCTGGCCTTGACGCTGCGTTCACTTTTCTGAAGTCCACACAGAAACGGAACTTCCCGTTGGACTTGCGTACCATTACCACAGGGCTTGACCAGCCGCTTGTCGAAGGTTCTATTATACCCGCGAGTAGCATTTCCTCCACCTGCTTGTGCATCTCTTCCTCGAGTTTTCGAGATACTGGGTAGTACTTCTGTTTTATGGGTCTTGTGGAGCCGACGTCTACTGCATGCTCCACCCACGAAGTACACCCTAATGGTGCCAGGCCGTTTCCCATCAGCTCAGCTACTAAAGCTTCCGCTTCTTTGCGCTGCTCTTCTGTTGGGTCCGCCAACCCTATAGCTGATACGGACACGGTATTATTGGCGGTTATGGAGGCTACTTCTAACTTTACGCTTGCATCATCATCTTTGAGATGCAGCGTATTGTCAGTGGGGTCTAAGACGGCGCTAAACTTCTTAATGAAGTTCACCCCCAAGTAGCACTCCGTGTCTAGGTCTGGCATGATTGCGACGCGCACATCCTTGCACACGCCTGCCACGACCATGGGTAGATACACATAGCCAACCACTGCTATGCTCTGCCCATTAGCTACCCGTACCGTTAGGCCGCTGGCCGGGATTAATTCTTTTCCGCAGGCTGTAGCGAGCTGTAAGCCGATGGAATTCATCCCAGTCCAGGAAGCTCCAGTATCGAAGAGTGCCCGTAGCCTGTAGCCGGCTACACCTACTTGAAGCCACCATCGCGAGCATGTTTCCTGGTTATCTTCGTTCTGCTGAGTCGCGGGCACTTCTTCGCTCTCTCCTTCAGGCAATTGGACCGAGTTACCCTCGGTCGCTGATGTGAGAGCTGGGGGCGGGCGTGTGGCCGTGTTTACCTGCCCCCTTGGCCGTTTCCCTGCTGGTTTCCGGCAGCATTGGGGTTGCGGTCGCTTCCCCTTTGCTCGTTGCCGTAACCCCTTCGGTACTCTGGCCTTTGTGGAGGTCCATTACTCCTTGGACTTGGCGGCCTAGCCTGGTGGGTCGCGCTACTACCCCCACTAGGCTGATTATTACTTTGCCCGCCTTCCCGCTGCCTGTTCTCCCAATTATTCTTTTTCTTGGGCTTCTTGAACGACTGTGGGTTTGGCGTTTGCCCACTATTTCCGTCGGTGCCTTTCTTTGTCAAGCTTGACAAACACTCGGCCATCACCCGACGGAACATAGCCTCGAGGCTTTCTCGAGGCTCCTGCTGTTGTTGCCCCATCGCCGCCACTCCTGGATTCTGCTTTTTCCGCTGATCCGTGGTTGGCTCTGTAGGTACGTAGGCAAACTCTGGCAAGTAAGTGCGCTCTGGCGGTGGTGGCGAGTGATACACCTTATCTGCCGCGAGCGCTAATTCGGCCTCCCGGGCTAAATCCAGGAGCCCTCGGTAATCCGTAATTTGATTACGCATCACCATTTTTTGTAGTTCTGGCCGCATGTTCCGGTGCAACATGTCCAATTGTTGGGGCATGCTAGGCACCGGAACTAACTTGAGAATCAAGGCTTGCAGATTCACTACGTAATCTCTCGTGAGTTCGTTTCTGCCTTGAGTACTCGCGTTTATCTCCGCTAGGATTCGTTGTTGATGGCCCCTGTCACCGCCATACATGTGTATTATGGCCTCTTGGAAGTCTTGCCAAGATCGCCACGTATGACGGTTACTCCTATACCAGGTGGCCGCTACTCCACTCAGGAGCTCTGACAATGACGAGAGTACTTCGTCGTACGTCAGATTTGCTAGAGCTCGACATTCCTCTACTCTCGTGAGGAATAACTCGACGCTCTGCTCCTTCAAGGACCCAGAGAACTTGATGTGCCATTCCCTTACGATTTGGCCAACATCACGGTTCGTCTGTTGAGGCACGTACGTCTGCCTCGTAGACTGGTCCAGTGTAGCGCTCACCCCCGCCTGACGCTGTGTAGGATTTCTTCCGCTATTCCTCCTAGCGTCCCTTGGCGATTCAGTATTGGGGCTGCTGCTGTCAAAATTCACATATGTGAACGTGTCCTGAAAGTTCACATGTGGTGATCCTCGTCCCCTGCCCGCACTCGGTAGTTGGACTCCCTCCAAGCGCGTGCTTGAGGGTGGGTGTCGAGCTTCTTGGAGTATTCGCACACTCTCTTTGAGCTCTTCCACCTCTTTGACGAGTCTATGGATCACCGACAGCAGCTGTTCTGAGACTACGTTATCTCCCACAGCAATCCCTGCGGTACGCTGTTCCCCGCACTTGGCCACTCAAAACTCAGTGGCTGCGGTGGACTTCGCGTTTGCTGCCAGAACGCGTGCTGCCCATTTTGTGCCGACAACGACTCTTGTTCTTGACTCCGCCGGAATTGTCGTTGCCTGCGCTGCTCTTCTAGCAACGCCTGCTGTCGCTGCTGCTCTTGATGCTTTCGCTGTTGCTGCCGCTGCTGCTCCTGCTGTTGTTGCTGTTGCTGCCGTCGCTGCTGCTCCATCTGCTGCTGCTGTTGCATTTGTTGCTGCTGCATTTGCTGCTGCTGCATTTGCTGCTGTTGCAGTTGCTGCTGCTGCATTTGCTGCTGCTGCATTTGCTGCTGCTGCATTTGTTGCTGCTGCAGTTGTTGCTGTTGAAGCTGTTGCTGTTGGAGCTGTCCCTCGGCTTCGGCTGGAGATGTCCCGGTGGGTGCTGCAGAGCTCAATATCTCTGTCCCGGAACCCTCCTGGCCGTTTGCCTCATCCGCTGGCTCCACCACTGCATTATGTGCTTGTTGTGGAGCGTTCATCCTCCGAGACTCCGAGAGTTTTTGCATCACTATCGGGTCATCAAGGAGCGTAATGAACGGGTGCGGTTGGTCTGGATCAGTATTGGGATCCACAATAGTCGACCCAGACTTGTTCATCAACGTTAAGTCGATGAACGCCCTTCGGGACTGCTCGCGTTTAGCAAACGCTTGCTTCTCCGACAGCTCCGGCTCTGGCACAAAATCGGCGGCACTGTAATCGCCCATAAGCCACTTGATCGTTGTCAGCATATTCACTGATTGCAAATCTGACTGCTGCAGACCAAGGGCTTGCATGGCCTCGATAATTTCCTCTTCGGGCTGTGTATACGCCCAATTGAGTATCGCAGATTCCGCAAATTGCGACGATCGGGCCATGGTGTCAATTGGCTGTGCGCTTCCCCACGAACTTATTTTACTAGCGCGAGTAGTATCCTGATTGATGGCAGAGAGAGTTTGCCTTTTCAACCCGTGAGCTAGCTTTTTCAACGCGAACCCGGGTTATTTTCTAAGAGCTACGGCGGTTGCTCTTAACCTCGATAATGTACGAGGATTTCCCGTATGCGGCTCTAAAAAAAAATAAAAGCTATTTCTGTAATTAATTACGATTTGTAATTAGTTACGCTCCACTACTCGCACTTGTAATTTTAAAATAAATATATGTGAAAAAAATTATATATATATGTGTCAAAACGGACAAAATCACCAAAAACACAAAAAAATAAATACAATTTTCACCTAAAAAAAAAATAAAAACAATTTTTAAGTTCGAGGGGATTTTTGCGCTCGAGTTTTTACTCGGGCGCACAGTCAACTTTTTGTTCCGAGAGTGCTTGCCGACTTTCTCTCGATCTTCTTCTAACTGCACGATAAAAGAAAAAAAAATTTTATTTTTCGCCCAAAAAAAAATAATTCGTATCGGAAATACGAGGACGAGAAGAACAAAAAATTTTCGAGACGAGAAAAAAAAATTAATTAAAAAATTAATTATCGCTAAAAAAAAAAATTTTGTCGTTAAAATTAATTGTTATTAAAAAAACTTTAATTGTTAACAATAATTCCTCAACGCTCCAAAAATTCCGCGATCAATATCTCTCCTCGTCGGCACACTAGGTCGAGGGTTATTGGCTATCGCACGCCTAACCTCTCGACCGCACTCTCGCAACAGCAAGGCTGTGTCACGCACACGCACACACGCGCCTACGAGCTGCGGCACGAAGAGCCTTTGTTTGCAGCTTACGCTCAGCTACGCTGCTGAGCTTCTTCGCGCCAAGCTTCGCCGCGAATCACGTACGCGTCGCAGGTCCTTCTCCACCCCCAAAACGTTGTGGCGCCAGTTGTAACGGGATGGCTAGTGGGGGAAAATTCCAACAAGCCACAGGCCAGCGATGCCCTAGAACACGGTGCCGCGGGTGTCAGACTAAAATGACTTGCCCGGGGATCTGCTCCTGGAATCCCGAAAACAACGCGAAGATCGCACACGAACTTCGCTTTCCAACTAATTGGATCGCTGAGTGAAAAGCGCGCGCTCGACGAGTAAAGCGCGCGGCCGCTATGCTCAGATATGAAAACGACCGGCGGAGTCGTTTTCCCGCGGAGGCGGCGGTATCCGGGAGAAGGACAGGTTGTAAAGAACAACGCGACGAGTAACTAGATATCACAATATATTCACTAACACTAATCTTTACAAGCACGACGCAAGTGCTGATTAGAACTAAGAGTTAGTTCGCGCGCGACCGTTAATATTCAAACGCGCGAACTACACGGCGCGCGGCGAAGCTGCTAATTTCGCGCGCGGTGTTAAAGTACGGAGGGCTGACACACACCCCCACGTACACGGCACAGAAGGCTTGCACGGGGCGATTTCCGTGCGAGCCTTTACAATAAACCCGCGAGAGGAGAGTAGAAAACTTACGTTAGGAAGGAGCAGCCGGTGCACTCGACTCTCTCTCGCTCCCTGTCGCTTGCACAGCAGTTGTGCTCTCTTTCTCTCTCTCTCTTGCTCGCTGTATCGTGTCGGCAGGCGGGTTGGCTGCCGGCTCGTTTCTCACGTCTCGTGCGGCTCACGCGGCTCGGGACAGCTCTCTCTCTGTCTCTCTTTCGCACGTTCACTATATTCGGCGCCTCCACTACACTCGCGGGGTCTCACAAGGTACGATAGGACGGCGCGGACAAGTAAAAACAGGAGAGACACGGAGGAGATGTTTTTCGCACGATGGCAGACACGAATATGGCTCCCTTTTCTCGCGGGAACCAGTTAGCAGCTTCGCGACGGATGACGGGCATTTTACGCGTCGCGAGACCGATTCGCTACGCGCGGCGCGCCTCGATTCGGCTGCGCAGGAGTTGCGCGCGCGCGCTCACTACCTTCGCGCGGTAGATTAGAATCGCGGCTAGACACGCGTTACAGATGTTTATTATTTACTTACACTTACATATAGTTTTTTATTAGATAAAAAATATTGTATTTTATAGATATAAATTAATACTTTTAATAATCATACCTTAATATTAATAAGACTTTATTTGTTGTTGTTTTGACAAATAAAATCATAATAATTCCATTGGTATGCCATTTATAAATTTTAAACGTTTATATAAATACATTAACAAACTTATGAATCTTTTAATTTCAGGTTTCAGTACCACAAATAGGGAGATAAATGTGAAATATTAAGGGCGAAATAAAAACTAATAGTAAAGAAGAATTTGTTATTTTGAAGAAAATTAAAGGAGAACGTTGGAGTCGAAATTTTATTAAAGGAGAAAAACTACTTGATACCTTATTAAAGGAAAAACTTTAGTTGGTGTTGTGCACGTTAAATTCAATTATATGGTTATTTAAAAATTATATGATAATACGATAACTGATTGAACATTAAAATCTAGCAGATATTATTGAATCAATAATAAAGGAAAGTTTATAAAGGAGAGTCAATGTCTACGTAGATATGTAAAATACTAAATAT
The DNA here is from genome assembly GCA_036365515.1 of Torymus aiolomorphi. Classification (NCBI taxonomy): domain Eukaryota; kingdom Metazoa; phylum Arthropoda; class Insecta; order Hymenoptera; family Torymidae; genus Torymus; species Torymus aiolomorphi. The sequence goes on along the minus strand of CM070873.1, from coordinate 121,895,442 downwards.
AACAATTTTTTGTCTTTATCATACTGTAATTTATACTGTAATTTTGTGACTAAAATATTTATTAATTAATATAATTATTTGTTTGTTGCTTACTCTCTAAATTTATATATTTTTTTTTTCATACATACAATTCTATTCATTTCTTACAATATTTGTTTTCTTGAACTTTTACAACTTCTTTTTTCCAATTTTACTTTTATTTTTTCTATTTTTTGTATAATAAAACGGGGAGAAAGAAAAAATTTAGAACAGAAGAAGAAGAATTGGAATATAAAAGAATTAAACTTAAAAGACATAAGGTATATCAAAAAAATTACTTAAAACGATTTTGTCAACATGAAGTTACAGCTCGTACTGTCAGTGATTCGAACATATTAAATGAGGAATGTGGAGAAGTGTATCTTATGAATATTAGTAGAGTAGGTACAAATCATGACCATTGTTATGCTTTAAATATAAATAATGTTTAGTCATTAATTACAGATGATAATTACAGATTAAACATCTATGAAAATCCAATAAATATAGATTTCAATGCCATTTCTGATGAGCTCCAAAATATACAAAATTTAAATAATGATGATGATTTAAATAATGCAATAGCAAACTCTTATATTAATAATAATTATACTAATCATTCTTATACTAATTCTCAATACATTGATAATAGATTAAATATAGAATCTCTTGATCATGATCATCCTTACTTTATAAACCAAAATATTATTCAACGTAATCATGAATCTCAAAATTCCCTTAGCCAAATGAATGTTCAATGTTTTCATTGTGGAGCAAAACACTTTGCAGGTGAGAGAGTATCTAATAATGGTAACTCTTTTAACCATTATTGCAATTATGGTAATATTAAACTTGTACCCACTCCTGAATTTCCTATTGAATTGAAAAAATTGTTTCTTTCTAAACATAAATTATCAAATCAATTTTTTCAGAGTATTCGTCGATATAATAACTTATTTTCTTTTGCCTCTTTCAATACAAATTTAGTAAATTTCAGTAATCGCCGACCTGATCCTTATTGTTATAAAATGCAAGAACAAATTTATTATCAGATTAATACTGCTTTACACCTTGAAATCAACGAAAAGCCTTCGTATAGCCAACTTTTCATTGTTGATGCTAATGAAGCAATTGAGCATCGAATGGTGGTTTCAATGCAGGCGTACATATAGATCTCGTGCAAATACCTGAAAATATTATGCGTGAATATGATATCTTTGCTGAATCATATGAAATGATGAGCAAGGAACTAAGGAAACAAGATAACTCTCAGTTAGATAACGAGTTACAATTAATTTTTTCATTGAAACCAGGAGAGCACGATAAGAGACGTTATAATTTTCTAAGAATGAATGAGGTTGCTGCTATATTTTCTACCACTACTGATGGAGAAATACCAGATGCTTATGTGATCATACGGAATAAAAATACTAAACAATTGCAAAGTGTCAGTTCGATGGATCCAAACGTTGAACCATGGATTTACCCTTTATTTTATTCTCATGGCTCACAAGGTTGGCACAGGAATATGCTACGCAAAGATGGCAAGAGGAGAGTATCTAGAACCGTGTACACAAAATATAAAATTGCTATTAGAGATGATTTTAATCCTTTAATCAGAGGTCGTTGTTTATTTCAACAATATTTAGTTGACTCTTATGTTAAAATCGAGAAAGATTGTATAGAGTATTGCAAATCACATCAAGTAGAATTAAGAGTCACATCCTACAAAGGTGTTACGGATTATTTAGAAAAAAACAAATAACAATGAAAATGCAAGGATCAGAAAAAATTCAAATTTTACCATCAACTTTTGTAGGATCCCCACGTTACATGTTACAGTGTTATCATGATGCTATGTCTCAAATACGAAAAAGGTAAACCATATTTATTTATTACAATGACTTGCAACCCACGTTGGCAAGAAATAGAAGATAGTTTATTGCGAGAGCAACATGCATCAGATAGACTAGATCTCTGTGCTCGAGTATTTCGCTTAAAGAAAAATGCTTTACTTGATTTTATTTTGAAGACAATTTCTTTGGGAATGTAGTAGCGTACATTTATGTAATAGAATTTCAAAAACGAGGTTACCATATTGTCATTTATTAATAACATTATTTGAACGTTGTAAACTTAATACTGTTCAAAAAGTAGATAATTTTATTTCCGTTGAAATACCCGACTCAGATCTCCATCCTGAACTACATGATATTATCATGAAAAATATGATACACGGACCTTGTGGAGATTGGTGTATCGTTGATGGAAAATGTTCAAAAAAATTTTCAAAACAATTCCAAAATGAAACTGTAATCGACGTTAATAGCTATCCTATTTATTGTCGGAAAAATACTGGAAAAACGTTCGCACGTCCTAATAATTATCAAGTAGACAATCGTCACGTCGTTCCTTATTGTCCAACGCTATCCTTGATGTTTAATTGTCATATAAATGTTGAAGTTTGCTCAAGCATACAATCTATATCATATTTGCATAAGTATATATACAAAGGACATAATGCTACATTTGTAATAATTACCAATAATGCAAATAATGAGACAATTATTGAACATGATGAAATTAAACAATTTATTGAAACTCGTTATGTTGGTCCATCTGAAGCGGTTTGGAGAATTTTATCAAACCATTGCACGATAAAAGTCATACTATTGTGCGACTACCAGTAATTTGTTACATATCCGGCCGTTTTTTTTTATATTAATTATTTGAAAAAAAAAAAAAATTAATCAATATTTAAGATATGGTTTAAGTTTTAGAAATTTAGATTAATTATAAGATAATTTCTATTTTTAGTTAGTGAAGTAATTAAGGTTCAGTTTAAAACTATCTATTCTTGAAATGTTCTTTTACTCTCCACAATATCTCTCATATAGACTTTTCGTAGTATATATAAAATGCACATATGATTGATTTAGAATCATGCATTTCTTTCCCATCTGTGTAGGTTGTTTATATTAATTTTTACCGTAAAATCTTCCTCTGTGCCATTACTTTTATACATTGTAAAAATCCCTACAAATTAAAAATATCAAATAAATGTAAAACAGAAAATAGTTTCGGGGCATAAAACCCAGGCCCAAAATTTTTGGCCGCATGAGAAATCCCAAACGCAAACATCTCGAATTAAGGGTACAATGCTTCCTTCTTCATCGTAGGTCGTAAAGTTTTTTTCACTTCCTTTCTCTTACGATAACCTTAGTAAATACGAGCCAGACTCGAAATTTCCGAGTAGGGTGCGACAAATAAAGTTAACTTCGCTTTCCCAAGGCTTAATCTAAGACCCCAACATCTGCAAGCGATAACTTTCCCGAACCCGAGTACGCGTCGGAATTTCTCAGCCACTCCAAAAACAATAAACCGGGGAAACCCTGTAATTACGCACGACAGCGTCTGTTTCAGTCTCACTCGCTTTCCAGCATTTTCTACCACCTACGCTTATGTTATACTTTTCCCTTAAAATACTTTTTTTTCACAGTGGTTGCATTTTTGAATATTTTATATCTAAGAATAATGGAAATTATTCCTTCCTTCATTCGTACATTTTACAAATTTATATTCAGACCACAATCAAACTTATACATATATATCATCCATTTATTATATGTGTCTATGCACGAGTTTTAATAGATTAATTATTTCTACCTTTCTTTAAATCCTAAAATATGTAATAATTTTAATCTGTACTTTAATCATGTATTTCTTTTATATCAAGTTAGACAATTTAATACCTTTATTATTCCGAAATTCACATTATATACATTTAGGACTCTCTGTAAAATAGATAATAGAAGAAGTTCTCGTAAAACCATAACTTTAAATAAGAAAGTATCGATATTCGGATTATGTTCGCTGTTTCTAAAAATTACACAAATATTAATTTTCAATTATTCACATCCTATTATGGAGAATGTATAAATCAAAACCTCAACATTTAGTAACACACCCTTATTATAGTATATCCAAATTAGTTTATAAAATAAAATTATTATATAACCACAAATTATATAGACATTAATTATATAATACTTAAACTGAGTTATTTTCAGTTGTTATATATTTTAAAATTTAAAGATATACATTAATATCACTAGAGTTTATATTAAGTTAGCCAGTATACATATATATATATAACATTTTTTAATTGTAGCAGTATTACAATATCCTCGAAAGTCCGAAAAATCCTCAAAGTATCGAATCCGTGCTGGTGTAGATCCACAAAAGCTGCATTTGATATATTTATATATATATATATATATATATATATATATATATATATTGTAATACCGCTACAATTAAAAAATGTTATTTTAATATAAATCTAGAATTATTAGAGTATAGAAATCATATTTGTAAAAACTCAATCGTTTTAATTTACTACAAACTATTATATTGTAACGCGTGCGCGAGTTAGGTAATTCGAGATTCGAATTACCCGCGCCGGGCAGGCATGCTCACCGGGGGCGCAAGCGCGCGAGCATCCTGACCGGATTAGAACGGTCTCGCGACGCGTAATATGCCCGTCGCGCACCCGCGAAGCTGCTACGGCTTTATGCGAGACACGGCAGCCATCTTCGTGTCGGCCACCGTGCCGTGAACTTCTCTCCAGCGTGTCTCTCGTAAGTTACCTCGTCCGCGCCGTCCTATTTTTTTAGAGTTACCGCGAGTGTAGTGGAGGCGCCGAGATAGTGTACACTTGTAAAAAAGAGACAGAGAGAGAGAGCGATCCCGAGCCGCGTGAGCCACACGAGACAGCGAGCGAGGAGCCGGCAGCCAGCCCGCCTGCCGACCTGACACAGCGAGTAAGAGAGAGAGAGAGACATAGCGCGCATCTACTGTGCGAGCGACAGAGAGCGAGAGAGAGCCGAGTGCACCGGTTGCTCCTTCCTAAGGCAAGTTTTCTACTCTCCTCTCGCGGGTTTATTGTAAAGGCTCGCACGGAAATCGCCCCGTGCAAGCTTTCTGTGCCGGGTACGTGCGGGTGTGTGTCAGCCCGCCGTACTTTAACACCGCGTGCGAGAATAGCAGCTTCGCCGTGTGCCGTATTGTTCGCGCATTTGAATATTGACCGTCGCGCGCGAACTAACAGTTTGTTTTAATAAGCACGTGCGTTGTGCATGTAAGTGCTATTAATTTTAATATACTGTGATATCTAGTTACTCGTCGCGTTATTCATTACAACCTGTCCTTCTCCCGGATACCGCCGCCTCCGCGGGAAAACGACTCCGCTGGTCGTTTTCATATCTGAGCGTAGCGGCCGCGCGCTTTACTCTTCAAGCGAGCGCTTTTCACTCAGCGATCCAATTAGTTGGAAAGCGAAGTTCGCGTGCGATCTTCGCGTTGTTCTCGGGATTCCAGGAGCAGATCCCCGGGCAAGTCATTTTAGTCTGACACCCGCGGCACCTTGTTCTAGGGCATCGCTGGCCTGCGGCTTGTTAGGATCTTCCCCCACTAGCCATCCCGTTACAACTGGCGCCACAACGTTTTGGGGGTGGAGAAGGACCCGCGGTGCGTACGTGATTCTTAGCGAAGCTTGGCACGAAAAAGCTCAGCAGCGTAGCTGAGCGTAAGCTGCAAAGAAAGGCTCTTCGTGCCGCAGATCGTAGGCGCGTGTGTGCGTGTGCGTGACACTGCGGTGCTGTTGCGAGAGTGCGGTCGAGAGGTTAGGCGAGCGATAGCCAATAACCCTCGACCTAGAGTGCCGACGAGGAGAGATCTTGATGGCGAAATTTTTGTGCGTTAGGTAATTGTTTTTAACAATTAAAATTTTTTAATAACAATTAAATTTTTTTTTTAACGACAAAAATTTTTTTTAAGCGATAATTAATTTTTTTTAATTAATTTTTTTCTCGACTCAGAATTTTTTTTTTTCTTTCTTTCTCTCGTCTTACGGGTACGAATTATTTCTTTTGAAGAAAAATAAAATTTTTTTTTTGTTCGTGCAGTTAGTGGAAAATCTAGAGAAAGTCGGCAAGCACTCTCGGAACAAAAAGTTGACTGTGCGCCTGAGTAAAAACTCGAGCGCAAAAATCCCCTCGAACTTTAAAATTGTTTTTTTATTTTTTTTAGGTGAAAATTGTATTTATTTTTTGTGTTTTTTGGTGATATTATCAGTTTTGACACACACACACACACACACACACACACACACACACACACACACACACACACACACACACACACACACACACACACACACACACACACACACACACACACACACACACACACACACACACACACACACACACACACACACACACACACACACACATATATATATATATATATATATATATATATATATATATATATATATATATATATATATATATATATATTCACATATATTTATTTTAAAATTACAAGTGCGAGTAGTTGAGCGTAATTAATTACAAATAGTAATTAATTACAAAAATAGCTTTTGCTTTTTAGAGCCGCACACGGGAAACCCTTGTGCGTCATCGAGGTTAAGAGCAACCGCCGTAGCTCTTAGAAAATAACCCGGGTACGCGTTGAAAAAGCTAGCTCACGGGTTGAATAGGCAAACTCTCTCTGCCATCAATACAGATACTACTCGCGCTAGTAAAATAAGTTCGTGGGGAAGCGCACAGCCAATAGACACCATGGCCCGATCATCGCAATTTGCGGAATCTGCGATACTCAACTGGGCGTATACACAGCCCGAATAGGAGATTAACGAGGCCATGCAAGCCCTTGGTCTACAACAGTCAGATCTACAGTCAGTAAATATGCTGACAACGATCAATTGGCTTATGGGCGATTACAGTGCCGCCAATTTCGTGCCAGAGCCGGAGCTGTCGGAGCAGCAAGCGTTTGCCAAACGCGAGCAGTCAGGAAGGGCGTTCATCGACGTAACGTTGATGAACAAATCTGGGTCGACCATTGTGGATCCCAATACTGACCCAGACCATCCGCACCCGTTCATAACGCTCCTTGATGACCCGATAGTGATGCAGAAACTCTCGGAGTCTCGGAGGATGAACGCTCCACAACAAGCACATAATGCAGTGGTGGAGCCAGCGGAAGAGGCAAACGGCCAGGGGGGTTCGGGGACAGAGATATTGAGCTCTGCAGCACCCACCGGGACATCTTCAGCCGAAGCCGAGGGACAGCTTCAACAGCAACAGCTCCAACAGCAACAACTGCAGCAGCAGCAAATGCAGCAGCAGCAAATGTAGCAAAAGCAGTTGGAGCAGCAGCAACGGCAGTAACAGCAACAACAGCAGGAGCAGCAGCAGCGGCAGCAAGTGCTCCTGGAAGAGTAGCGCAGGCAACGACAATGCCAGCGCAACTACGAAGAAGAGTCGTTAGCACGAAATGGGCAGCAAGGGTTCTGGCAGCAATCGCGAAACCCGCCGCAGTCGCAAAACCTAGAGTGGCCACGACAGCGTGAGTCGCGAACCGCCGGGATAGCAATCGGAGACAATATATTATCGAAGCAGCAACTGGCGGTGATCAAAACGCTCGTCGAAGAGGTTGAAGAGCTTAAAAAGAATGTACGAATATTTCAAGGAGCACGACATCCAACCTCAAGTACGCACTTGGAGGGAGTTCAACCCCCAAGCACGGGCCGTAGACGGGGATCACCGCATGTGAACTTCCAAGAAACGTTCATGTATGCGGAGTTTAACAGCAGCAGCCCGAGTCTTCAGTCCCCAACAGAGGCTGGGAGGAATAATACTAGAAATTCTTCCCAGCGCCAGACTAGGAATGGTGCGACCGAGGACCCGTCTAAGAGGCATACGTATTTGCCTCAGCAGACGAACCGTGATGTGGGCCAGATAGTCCGAAAATGGCACATCAGGTTCTCAGGGTCCTCCAACGAGCAGAGCGTCGAGTTATTCCTCTCAAGAATAGAGGAATGCAGAACTCTAGCTAATCTGACACACGACGAGGTGCTTTCGTCGTTGTCAGAGCTCCTAACTGGGGTAGCAGCCACCTGGTATGGCGGGGATAGGGGACATCAGCAGCGCGTCATGGCGGAAATAAACGCGAGGACTCAAGGCAGAAATGAACTTACGCGTGATTACGTAGTAAATCTACAGACCATGATCCTAAAGTTGGTTCCGGTGAATAGCATCGCTCAACAGTGAGACATGTTGCACCCGAACATGCGGCCAGAACTGCAAAAGATGGTAATGCGAAATCAAATTACGGATTACCGAGGGCTCCTGGACCTGGCCCGGAAAGCCGAATTAGCGCTCGCGGCAAATAAGGTGTATCACTCGTCACCACCGCCCGAGCGCACGTACATGCCAGAATTTGCCTACGTGCCGACTGAGCCGCCCACGGATCAACGGAAAAAGCAGAATCCAAGCGTGGCGGCGATGGGGCGCCAACAGTACGAGCCTCGAGAGAGCCTCCAGGCTATGTTCCGTCGGGTCATGGCCAAATGCTTATCGGCTTTGACAAAGAAAGGCACCGACGAGAACAAGGGGCAAAAACCTAGCCCGCCGCCAACCAGAAAACATAAGAAGAAGGGTAACTGGGAAAATAGGCGGCGGGAGGGCGGGCAAATTACAAACCAGCCTAGTGGTGGTAGTAGCCCGACCCACCAGGCTAGGCCGCAAAGTCCAAGAAATAACGGACCTCCACAAAGGCAAGAGTACCGAAGGGAATCCGGAGATGAGCAAAAGGGGAGCAACAAGCCCAATGCGACCGGAAACCAACAGGGAAACGGCCAGGGGGGCAGGTAAACACGACCACATACCCGCCCCAGCTCTCTCACCAGAGACCGAGGGTAATTCGCTCCAATCGTCTGGAGTGGAGAGCGAGGAAGTGCCCGTGATTCAACCGAATGAAGTCAACCAAGAAACTTGCTCGCGATGGTAGCTTCAAGTAGGTGTAGCCGGTTACAGGCTACGAGCACTCTTCGATACAGGGGCTTCCTGGACTGGGATGAATTCCATAGGCCTACAGCTCGCTACGACCTGTGGAAAAGAGTCAATCCCAGCCAGCGGCCTAACGGCACGGGTAGCAAACGGGCAAAGCATAGTAGTGGTTGGCTATGTGTATCTGCCCATGGTCGTGGCTGGCGTGTGCAAAGACGTGCGCGTCGCAATAATGCTAGATCTAGATATGGTGTGCTACTTGAGGGTAAACTTCATTAAGAAGTTTAGCGCTGTCTTAGACCCCACAGATAACACGCTGCATCTCAAGGATGACGATGCAAGCGTAAAGTTAGAAGTAGCCGCCATAACCGCAAATAACACCGTGTCCGTATCAGCTATAGGGTTGGCGGACCCAACAGAAAAACAGCGCAAAGAGGTAAAAGCTTTAGTGACTCAGCTGATCGGTAACAGCCTGGCACCACTAGGGTGTACTTCGTGGATCGAGCATGCAACAGACGTCGGATATACAAGACCCGTTAAACAGAAGTACTATCCTGTATCTCAGAAACTCGAGGAAGAGATGCACAAACAGGTGGAGAAAATGCTAGTCGCGGGAATAATAGAACTCTCGACAAGTGGCTGGTCAAGTTCAGTGGTAATGGTACACAAGTCAAACGGGAAGTTCCGTTTCTGCGTGGACTTCAGAAAAGTGAACGCAACGTCAAGGCCAGACGCGCACCCGTTACCATACATGGAAAGTATCTTGCGCAAACTGCAGAAAGCGCGATACATCTCCACGTTGGATTTAAGCAGTGCGTACCACCAGATACCACTTAGTCCGGAGTCCAAAGAGACTACGGCCTTCACCGTGCCAGGCAAAGGGCTTTTCCAATTTACGAGAATGCCCTACGGTCTTTCGTATGCCGGGGCGTCCTACCAGAGGCTGATTGACAAAGTCATCGGCCCCGAACTCGAACCTTTTGCTTACTCATATCTCGACGATATAATAATAGTCACAGAGACATTCGAGGAGCATAAAGAGGTCCTAAAAAGAGTTCTGGACAGGATACAGGACGCGGGCCTCACAATAAATCGCGAGAAGAGCGTCTTCTGTCGCGATGAGGTCCAATATCTCGGGGTCATAGTAAATAGAGATAGTTTTAAGCCAGACCCCGAGAAAATAAAGCCCATTATGGAGTATGCGATACCGAAAAACCTCCGTCAGCTGAGACGCTTCTTAGGAATGGCCTCGTGGTATAGAAAGTTTTTATCGCACTTCGCCACAATTGCTGAGCCACTGACCGAATTAACAAAAAGGGATCGGAAATATGAGTGGTCAACGGCACAAGCTGAGGCCTTCCAAAAGCTAAAAGCGGTAGTAGCTTCTGCACCGATTCTACACAGGTCTGTATCTAACGTGCTGTTCGTGGTGCAAACTGACGCAAGCGATACAGGTCTGGGAGCGGTGCTATACCAAATAATTGACGGCGATGAAAGAGTCCTAGAGTTCGCCAGTCGGACTCTGAGCGCAGCCGAGAGGAATTATAGCGTGACGGAACGAGAATGCCTAGCAATTCTCTGGGCAATTAAAAAGTTCCGTCCGTATATAGAGGCCTACGACTTCAAGGTTATCACGGACCATAGCAGGTTGAAGTGGCACCGTGACCTCCAAAACTCGACCGGCATGTTAGCTCGGTGGGCTTTGGATCTGCAGAACCACAGTTTCACGGTCGAACATCGAAAGGGCTCGTTGAACAAAGTCCCAGATGCCCTTTCACGGATGTTCGACGAAGAAGAGCCAGCGGCCGCCGCGTTAGAGCTCGAGCGCGATACAAACAACCACTGGTACATCAAGATCGTCAAAGAGGTTCAAAAGCAGCCGCCAGACTTCCCCACGTTCAAGCTGGCGGGGGGGAAACTTTACAAGTACAACCCTAATGAAGTCATAGACGAATCTCTCGGTGACGACAGTGCATGGAAGTTAGCGAAGTACTGAAGAGAATGCCATGACTTTCGAACTGCTGGGCACTTGAGCCGCGAGAAAACTCTAGTTAGGCCAGGAAAGCGTGCGAGCGACGGCCGACCTACACGTGTGGTTGTTCCAACAGAGTCCAAGCGAGGCCCAGGAAGGCCAAAGGGCTCGAAGAAGAAGCCTGCACCTGCGGATGTCTGGCCAATTAGCCCCCGTCGAATCCGAGCGTTCAAAAAGCGCTAACTGTGTCGTCCAGAAATTGTGCCGTCCGTACTAACCCGTGTTTGGCCTTGTTTTCCGATCCTCAGTCTCACCAATCTCCGGGGTCAATTTGCCTGTTGCATGATATGCAGGGCTTGACTCCAGAAATAGCAGAGACGGCGAAGAAGGTGATTGCTGGATTAATCCAGTGCAATCCTGACCCCGCCGTCATTGACTTCCTGGAGCAGGTAGTGGAGGGCATAGACGCGGTGACACTGGCACCACCGCCAGTGGAAGAGCCCTTCACACTTGTAATAGAGGAGTTAGAGGCGCCGAAACCAAGAAGGGGACCTTCGGGACCAGCCGACGTAGGCACTGGTCCGTCCCCGCTCCGGCGACCTCATCCTCTGAAGGAGCAGCGGGAGAAGAGCGGGGCTTGGCTAGAAGAAGAAGCACCAGTCGAGCCGATTGGTGCTGGCCGAGTTCCCGAAGAGGAAGCAACTCGAGCCCCCATCATTGTGCGCCGGAAGTTGACGCCGGCGCGGCTCGGGCCGCACAAGGAAAAGAAGGAGATGCTCCGACCCAGGCCCCAAAAGGAGCACCGACCGATGGAGTCGATGCGGCCTGGGTCCCGGTGGAGCAGGCCCTTGAGGAGGCGCGGCGCCTCAGCAAGTCCTCGCGCGCTGCGGAGGAGGCTGTTCTGGCCGCACTGGAGGATTTTCTCCAGTGCCACGGTGAGGCTGGCGAGCGGCAAGCCGGCAAATGGGTAGGAATGGCCCAAGGCCGGCGAGAAGAGCTCGCGGCCACCGCAGAGGCCAGGGCCGCCAGGCTGCGCCGCGCCACCTTGCAGAAGCAGGAGGTGGCTCGTCTGGCACGTGCGCAGGAGCGCATGGAAGAGACCAGGCGAGCCAGGAAAAAGGCGGAGGAGACGGCGCGTCGGGCCAAAGAAGAGGCCCAGCGTCGTCTCCTACGAGAACAGGAGTGCATCTAAAGGGCGCTCGAAGAGGAGCAGGCGGCCCGGGAGGCGTTAAATGCACAGGCGAGTAGTATAACTAGGCCGATTCTGCCCCCCCCCCCCCCGCCACTGGGCGACCGGCCGACCTGTGTAGCGTTCTGATAGGTCGAGACGGGCAGGTGAATCTCCGCTCACTTTCGAGAAGCTTCTACCCTTACATTTGTAATGACGTCATCAAATAAAACTTATCCGTATTTTATTATTACATTTTTACATGATTTTTACCGGCGGCGGCGGCGGGGCGCGCGCGGGGACTAGCATCTTACCGCGGTGACAAGCTGGACGACCGCGGGGATGGGCTGATTCGTGCGGAGATGAGCAAATTACCGCGGTGGCTAGCTGATTTCCGCGGTCATTAGCATACACCGCGTGCAAGTATATTTACCGCGTTGATGAGCTGACTTTCGCGGGCATTAGTCTATTGTCGCTGGTAAGATATTTACCGCACGTTTATTTTTTCGAGGTGGCTCGCATTTTGATGTGGCTCTAACTCAGTAAGTGTATTTCGGCTATAGCATGCTGAACTATAGCATCTCTTCGTTGTTCCGATATTCGTAGTTGCCTTATCGCTATTAATTCTAAGAAATCCAGAGTATTTTAATTGCGTTCTCCTTGCAATCGTTTCCTGACAATGACTCACAAGACTTAATAGTATATCATAGAACTTTACCTGGTAAAACGAAATACTGTTTTGGTTAACTGCATATACAAACGATAAGAGTGACGGCGTCGATGGAAACCCTAGATATAATACTTATTGAAGTGGCCCATATAAAGGAGGCAAGACGAAAAGTATTTCACTCTTGCCAGCAACCGCCACACGGGCGACGTCATCGCATGCTGTGCAGGTTGAAACGTGCCTTCTGGTATGAGTATTTTGCGGGCATTAGTCTATCGTCGCTAGTAAGATATTTATCGCGAGAGAGCGAGTGAGAGAAAGAGCGAGAGAGAGAGAGATAGAGAGAGAGAGAGAGAGAGAGAGAGAGAGAGAGAGAGAGAGAGAGAGAGAGAGAGAGAGAATTTTCGAGGTGGCTTGCATGTATGATGTGACTAACTCAGTAAGTACATTTCGGCTATAGCATACTGAACTGTAAACTCGGTTGGCCCGACACAACAGGATGTATAGTTTTTATCTCGAGTGTGCTTCATGCGTCAATAGGGTAGTATTTTTACGACGCTGATCCATGCACGTACGTGCGCGTGCACGTTTGACGAAGAGTTGTTCCTTTTTCACATCTGGAGTGCGTGTATAGTGCCGTTAGTCTTTACGATGCCCACCCTTTTTTCATAAGATGTGTATTTTAAATCTCAGTAATCTTCCGAAGAAAATGTGCTCACGGGGTAGACGCTGACGCAAACTCCGACGATATGCTAGACGTCATCCCATGATGTGCAGGTTGAAACATGCCTTCTAGTACGATTATGATCTTGCGCGTGTGCTCCATCTCATCGCGCCTCGCCGCCCGATCAAAATATTTTTAAATTATTAATAAAAATGTTTAAATTATTAATAAAAATTTTAATTGACAGAACCAATGGACTTAGCCGTGCGCGAGCTGTAGACCTAAACACAATTTCCATTTATTTCAGTTTAATATGTATAAAATCTCAGCATGTGTATTGCATAAAGTATGACTGGTAGGAGTTTATTAATGTTTATATATAATTCACATACCCACAACGCAGTTTTAAAGGTATATCCATGTCAATGGTCCCCATTGTTTTCAAAAGCTACCGAGAAAGAGAGAGAGAGAGAGAGAGAGAGAGAGAGAGAGAGAGAGAGAGAGAGAGAGAGAGAGAGAGAGAGAGAGAGAGAGAGAGAGAGAGAGAGAGAGAGAGAGAGAGAGAGAGAGAGAGAGAGAGAGAGAGAGAGAGAGAGAGAGAGAGAGAGAGAGAGAGAGAGAGAGAGAGAGAGAGAGAGAGAGAGAGAGAGAGAGAGAGAGAGAGAGAGAGAGAGAGAGAGAGAGAGAGAGAGAGAGAGAGAGAGAGAGAGAGAGAGAGAGAGAGAGAGAGAGAGAGAGAGAGAGAGAGAGAGAGAGAGAGAGAGAGAGAGAGAGAGAGAGAGAGAGAGAGAGAGAGAGAGAGAGAGAGAGAGAGAGAGAGAGAGAGAGAGAGAGAGAGAGAGAGAGAGAGTTTTCGAGGTAGCTTGCATGTATGACGTGACTGTTACTCAAATTTAAAGTTGTAAAAAATAAGATGGAGGTAAATGAAAGGATTTGAAGAAGGGATTTTAGGAATATTAAGATTAAAAAATTGTATTACATTAAATGTTTATTTAAAAAATAAAAACTTGAAAACTAATACAATGTAATAATATAACATATGATTCTTACATTATAAAGTGACGGACAAGTTTGGTTCTCAAAAAATAAATAAGAAGACTTAAAACTAATACATGTTTAATGTTATCTTAAAATCGAGATGAAAAAATACTGTTACAACTATGAAACTGATGTATGCCTTATTTTTAATATGATATGAAATTTTATAAGATATTTATTATAAAATAAAAAACTATTAAAAAACTTAAACTGATCATTTTAAAAAGAAAAAACATAAAATTTAATATAGAGTAATACAATATATAATTCTTAAATTATAAAAGTGGCTGACAAATTGAAAAATCTAGATTAAAAATACTGTTATAGGCATGAATGTGATTTGCGACAGTCCGTATAATCGCTTCTTATCTTTATCCCTTAGCGAGATATGGGTAAAAGAAAGTAATAGAGTTACGTAGAATATTCATGAAGTTTATTAAACATAATTTTTATAAGTTTACCGTAATATAGGATATTGATAAAGTTTATTGAACATAATTTTTACAAGTTTCGTGTAAGTTTTTCATATTATATTAGCATTAAGCGTATATTGTATACAATCTCTTCTTAAAGGTGGATCGCTCCAGCGATGACTTATTATCATGATAATATTTTATGAGCAATTGTATATTCTTATGTGCACAATTTTCCTTGTAAGCAAGGCTATGATGTGGACATATTTGCTCCAACACATCAAACTTGAGTCTCTATAGTGATGGGTAGCGTATATACTCTATAGCATAAAAAAAGTGTTACTCTATGGCATAAAAAAGGTGTTACTCTATGACATAAAAAAGGTGTTACTCTATGACATAAAAAAGGTGTCACTCTATGACATAAAAAAGATGTCACTCGATGACATAAAAAAAGGTGTTACTCTATAGCATAAAAGAGGTGTTACTCTATGACATAAAAAAGGTGTCACTCTATGACATAAAAAAGCTGTTACTCTATAACATAAAAAAGTGTTACTCTATGACATAAAATAGGTGTTACTCTATGACATAAAAAAGATGTCACTCTATGACATAAAAAAGGTGTTACACTACGACATAAAGAAGGGGTCACTCTATGACATAAAAAAGATGTCACTCTATGACATAAAAAAGGTGTTACTCTATAGCATAAATAAGGTGATACTCTATAACATAAAGAAGGTGTCACTCTATGACATAAAAAAGATGTTACTCTATGACATAAAAAAAAGGTGTTACTCTATAGCATAAAAAGGTGTTACTCTATGACATAAAAAAGGTGTCACTCTATGACATAAAAAAGCTGTTACTCTATAACATAAAAAAGTGTTACTCTATGACATAAAATAGGTGTTACACTATGATATAAAAAAGATGTTACTCTATAACATAAAAAAGATGTCACTCTATGACATAAAAATGGTGTTACTCTATGACATAAAAAAGGGGTCACTCTATGACATAAAGAAGATGTAACTCTACGACATAAAAAAGGT